>WNYA01000843.1:0-109996 GCA_019512145.1 Engystomops pustulosus
GAGTGCAATGTTCTATTTTTAATTGTTTTTCTGATGTGCCATGATTAGAGCGACAGTATGGGCTCCATAGTGCTCTGCTATATTGCAACTTCATGTCTCCAGCGGCGGCGACAATGGGCCAGGTCCACATATCGGGAAGCCACTGAAAAGTCTGCCTGATACAGCTCGGTTTGCTAAGGGACCAAGCATAAGCAAGCTATTTATTACGAGTTAGCAATGGACAAACGGGTGGAGCGCTATGACCATTTTATTTGGATGCCTGGATGTGGCGTCCAAAAAAGTTTTCAAACCAGAGGAGCAGGTAGGGTGGCCTCCAGCAAATTAAATGATTGAGTGCCTGTATGTGGACAGTCCAAAAAGTTTTCAAAACAAGGAGCGGTTATGTGGTCCTCCTTAAATGACATAGATGGAGTGGCCTGTATGTGGCAGTCCAAAAATTTTCAAACCAAGAGCAGGTCGTGGTCCGCCATAAAATTAACAGAGATTGAGTGCCTGTATGTGGCACTCCCAAAACTTGTTTAAAACAGAGGACACGGGTAGTTGGCACTCCAAAAAATACATACCTTAGAGTCCTATTATGCTAGAGCCCATTGGCCCTGGCAAAAATAGCCATTTTTCCTCCCTCTGCTTTCTTGTACAAGAGGAGAAGAAGGAGGGACAATGAGGAGAGGAGTGCATACCTTTATCGGTTGAGCTTCTTTCACCTGGTTGAGAATGAGAATCCGAGAAATCCAGGCTTTATTCATCTTACTAAGCGTCAGCCTGTCATCGCTGTCATAGAACAGTCAATGTACGCTTATCGGTGATGATGCACCACCTGCACTGAAACCCTCTCGCAAGACTAGCGCAGGTCAAAGCAAGAACCCTCCAATCCGTAAAGCGCCAGTTCGGGCCACATTCCACTTTGAAACCCATAGTTGTAGGGAGCTGTGTGATTCATTTGGACGATGGTATTGTCATCTACTTACTCCCTCACCCATCTTTCTGTAAAGATCACCCCTACTCTGCCTAGCTGGGGTCTGGTGACAGTGTCTTGCGGGGTGACATAAACTGGCAAAAGGCCTTGTAAAGCGTACCCCTTTTTTTTTTTGCCAGTGCTGGACATCTTGCCCTGCGCGTCTACTCTTCCCCTCTCTACTTGTCGCGCCAACTACTCAACTCTCTGCCTCTAGCAGCTGTCAGAATGGAAATACTGTTTCAGCTTGTGCCCATGGGTGCCTGCTGGTATCATGCATTCGTCTTCTCACCTCATTTCCTCTCCAGGGATAGAGTGGAAAGCTCTGCTTGTACCTAACCCGTGGGTCCAGGTAGAGTGAATACCCAGTATCGGTGCCGGATACATCTTTCAACGCGAGGTCACGGGATAGGCATGCCTAGCATGAAAATCTGCCATATGCCGAGTCCGCAACGCTCAAGAATTCCTCCCCTCACTGGCCTGACTCTCCATTTCCTCCTCCTCCTCCAACTCCTCCGACTCCTGCTTCTTCTGCCCATACAACGCTGAACGGTGAAGTGACCTTAACAATGGTCCCCTCTTCTGGTCTCCCAACTTCTCCTCCTCTTCCCCTCATCCTTCTCCATCTCCCCTCCTCCGATATCGCTGAGAAACAGACCTGAGGTGCTTTGGCTATCAACAGGGAATCTTCTTCCCCCGTCTCTTCATGCTAACCATGGTGAGGCTGATGATGGCGGCATCGCCACTGACCTCTGTGTTGACTCCTCAAGTTACTCAGCCCACCTGACAGTCTCAGACATCCACGTCCTCCTCATTTAGACTTGAGAGAAGCTGACTGACCTGACTAACAGTTTCTGTGAAGTTTTGACAATCTGGCAGGCTACAAACCAATCGCTCTGCGCTGCTGGTAAACTCTGGATAACATGGTCAGTGTTTAATTCCACCTTGTGGCACGTCGCACAAAGTCGGTGAGCGGGGCAGTTGGAGGACGGGGGCGCTGCGGCTGCCCTGATGAGTGGCAGCATCTGTTCTTGAACTTCCTGAAATGCGCACAGATGGCGGCGCACCTTCGTGAGCAAATCAGACAGTTGGGGTATGTCTTGAGGAAACGCTTGAACTATCAGATTAATAAACACCTGGTGCCCGGCATTGTCAGTCTGCCGAGTTGCGAGAGCCCGCCACCCAGATTACGGCCGTTGTCACACACAACCAATGCCCTGGCTTCAGTTCAGCGATGCCACCACAGATCAGTCTGTGCCCGTGTGCCCTGTAATAGCGCTTGGGCAGGTGCCTTTTAATATCGCCCGCCTAGGCTCGCATTTTGAGCACCGCCTTCTATCGGCTTAGCAACTTGCACTGCGCTGTGCCTATAGCTAACAACTGGATTGCGCCATCCCACGGATTGGTACTTCGAGGAGGTGGAGGAGGGGTGGGAGGAGGAGAGGCATATAGCCTTTATACCGGCCCCAGTAGGCCCCGCAATCCTCGGCGTCGTCAGTATATGACAGCCCGCAGGTTCCCAGACTCGGTCCCTAGTCCCTCCACCAAGTTAGACCCAATGTGCCGTCCTCGATATATAGTGGCCCTGCCGGCAGCACTCGTCCACGTGTCTTGGTCAGGTGGACCTTGTTCCAGAACGGCGTTGGCAGGCACGGATGATGTTGTCTGACAACGTGCTTGTGCAGGGCTGGGACGGCACACTCGGTAAAATAATGGCGGCTGGGGACTCTCACCGAGGGGCGCCGCCGCCATGAGGTTTCGAAGGCCTCGGTCTCTACCACCTATAGGGCAGGCATCTCCAGCTAAGCAGTTTGGAGATGTGGGACCGTTGAGGTCTTTGGCGTGTGTGGGGGTGGGTTGCACTATTCTTACTTATGGCTCCCCAACTCTGGTATGGAGATCTGAACGCTGGGGATGCGTGGATGATCGTGGAGCGAGATGGGTTTTTCGCACGGGAAGTGTTTGGGCGGGGTCCTGGCATGGGGCCCTGACTAGCAGATGACACAGGTGAAGGGCATGGTGTGCCCGTCTGGAGGTGAACCGTGCTTGGGCCCATTGAGTGGGTGTTTTAGCATTCATAATGCCTGCGCATACTTGTGTAGTTAAGCTAGTAGTGTGGAACCCCTGCTGATCCGGGTTTGGCACAGGTTGCCACACCACATTCGTCGGTCTATCCGTGTTTCTTAAAGAACCTCCAGACTTCTGAAAATCTAGCCCTCGCCAAGGGAGCTGACTACGGAAACTTTGGCGCTAGCACCACTCTTGGCCCCTGCCTCGCCGTCTGGCACCACCAGCCTCTCCAACCTGTGTCTGCTGTAGGATCGCCTCCGTCTCAGAAGCAACTGTGTTCAACCCGGCCTATCAACCCAGCTTGGGTATGTCAACCCCTCATCATCCGTCCGAATCCCCTTCAGTCTGCTCCCCCCTCGAACTTCCGCCCTACAACAACTTCCCAATCCACACTGCTAGACAACGTGTCTCCTCACGTCCGACACCTCTTTACAACACTTCTTCCACTACGTCAATAATGTCACTCATCACCACCACAGACCTGCGATGGTAAAAACCTGGGCCATCGGAAAATAGCTCAGCAGCAACCGATCAGTGGTCTGTGACTGTGGGAAGAGTCAAGAACATTTTCCTCAGTATGTCCGGTTCAAATGCCAATTTTGCTGGTAGGGGCAGACTGGGGGAAGGGGCTATGGTGCAGGAGTCTGGAGGTGAGTGCTGATTTCGGTGACATGGGTGGACTGCGTTGAAGACTGACTGTGGAAATGCTAGAAGCATTGTCCGCAATCCACGACCGTACGTCGGCACGGCCTTCTTCGCGACTGCTGGCCGTCGGAACGGCCTGGCTCGGCTACTCCTACGAGCCCAGTAACTCAGACATGAACCTAGGGAGTTTATCTTGCGCGTTCGTTCCCTACTGCTCCTCATAAGCAGTGGTGTCTCACCCCGCCATGACCACGGCCTCTGACCCCTGCAATAGTTGACACCCACGCCCCTCGTCCTCTTACCCCTAGCCCTCCGGGTTAAACATTTTCAAAATTAAAGTGTACAACTTTTATGTTTTTTTTGTTTGTTTTTTTTTTTTTAAAAACACGTGCTACCTTTGCTAATGGCTAGTTTCTAACCTACACTGACAAGCACACACTGGATTTATGTCTGGCCTGATGACTTTGAGTTGTTAAAAGAAATAAATGTAAAAAAAAATAAACTGCAACCTCTGCCTAATTCTAATCAAACCCTAATAATTTGTCCCTCTTAGGTGTTTTGAGAGTGATATGCCGTTCCTAAGACTAAACCCACGTCGCAAGTCCCCTGCAAATTCCCACAATATGGTAGCTAGCTGTACTACTATCCAGCAAAGCCCGCCACAACAACGAAAAAAATAAAATATAACGTTTTTGTCCCTACAAGGCTGTTGGGTTTCTTGTTAGACTCACTCCTGCCTGAACGTATCTAATAAAACACCCTAACGCTTTCTATCCCCAGCAGCAGCTCGCTCTCCCTAGCGGCCATCCAGGCACACAAATGATCCAGAAGCGCGTGCAGCGCTAGTCTAATCCCACGGGCACCTGATACTGGGCCAGCCAACCAACTGCTATCGTCATGTAAGGGTACCCACGTCATGGTGGGTGGAGGCAGAGTCTCCTGACTTGTGATTGGCTTTCTGTTTCTCTGGGCCGCCAAAATCACAACGGCGGGAGTGCCAATTTTCTCGATCTGGCGAATCTCGGTTTCCGATCAACGATCATTTCAGTAACCGCCCTATGCTCCAACCAGCATCAACTGTATGTTCGCATCATCCTCTAGGCTAACTAAATATGCCAACCAAAAGCTATTTCTTACTACAACGGCATCCCCCCCTCCGGGTTACATGAAAAGATAGGGTCTGGAGGTTTGTTCCGTAAGTGAATTTTGTCTGTAGTGAAACTGTATAGTTCTAAATCATTGAGTTCGAACAACTATTTTTTTCTTTTGCCCTCTTAAATTGGATTTCTCATAAAATGTTTGCTGTATTGGACCAAGATTATTCATAAAGCTTCATTACAGACACCGTCAACAACAGACTTCATTCAAGCCTGGACTTAGTAAATGTACCAGAGGTCACCAGAGTATCACAGGGAGGCAGAGGATCCGTCTGTAACTAGGGGTTGTCTGTAAGTCGGTGTCCTTAATAGGGGACCCGCCGTGTATGAATTTTATTCTTAAAAAACGGAAAACAGGGAGATCCCCCATTACTCAAAGTGTGGGAAAGTGAGATGAAACCTAAAACTGTCCACAAAAAAGATAGAGATTTTTGTAGAAATTCCCCGCGCTTTTCCAATATGCAATCAAGGTGCAGAGATTCTCTCTTTGAAGGTAGTTACTAGAATGGTGACAATCTCCCCACCGGACCTGAGAAGAATAGGCCTGATGGTAGACGACAATTGTTGGCGCTGTGGGGAGCTCTTGTTGAACACTTAGGGCATGTTATTTTTCCGTCAGGCACAAAAATTCCAAAATATTCCAAATTCCAGAATTATGGGAAATCATATTCCTGTACCAGTCAGTCCCCGGTGTTTTTTTTCTTTACAAGATATGTACTGGGAGTGTTTTTTTTCTCCTTAGAACCCTACCACTATAAAAGGGGTTCTGTTTTCTAATACACATAATACAATGTGCACAGCTCATGGTGAACTGGTGCCAGAGCATATTTGATTAGTTGAACAAAGCCCCTAATCTTAGCAATTATAATTTATATTAACTATAAAAACGTGTCGCCACACACACTTGTGTGGCTCGGATCGCAACCAGCCTCATTCTTTCCCTGGGGGCAGGTGCACCGGGTTCTGAAGTGCAGAGAGAACAGGCCTGCTAAGTCGCGGCGCGTCGTGTTGCCGCGAATGCTGTTTATAATGCTGCGTAGATATTGTATGTGTGTTGGTCAGTCCTTAATGCTTCTGTGTAATAATTGATGTGTTTTAGTACATGTACTGCTGGTGAATATTGAAGTGTGTAGTACACTGTCTTACTGGTATATATTGATGTTGGTGTGCTGTACATGGTAATGCGAAATATTGATGTGTGATTACATGTATAGCGGTTTATATTGTTGTTTGTAAGTGCAATGTAAGATGCTTGGTATATATTGGTTGTTTGCAGACATGTAATCTGGTATAAATATTGAGTCGTTGTAGTACGTGTATGCTGGTATATATTGATTGTAAAAAAGTTACCTGTATGCGTGTTTTTATTGTTTTTTGTAGTGCAGTAATTGCTGGTATTATTGATGTGTGTATTACATTAATGCTGGTATATAGTGATTGTGTGTAGTACATTATGCGGTTGACGCCTGTAACAGGGCATGGGTTTTGACATGACGCCTACCGGAGAATTTTAGGGAACCCTTTTAGGGACAGACGAACCATGCAGCTGCGCACAGACAAGGTAAGAAGCTTTTTCTTACAATTTGCTCTGTCTCTCTTGTTTGGTAGGTTCCCGTCCGGTGAATCTGCATCCTTATCTTGCCTAGTCCAAGAATCTTGTTTAGTTTTTATTTGAAACTCCATGTATATGTGTAGTGTTTGGGTATTGTGTGATTTTTAAACATGTGTGGTTTATATAAGCGCTATTGTGATCCGTACTGTACTGGAATAGAATCCATATCTCTTTGTTGTGCTCCCTCTATGTGTTCCTTTTTCTTTGGCTCTATTTATGAAAGAGACCCTATAGCATAGACTATCCGCCCCGTCGCACAACAGATCATTTTTACAACTGATACATCCTGTAAAGGCTATGAGAATGTGGACAATGCTGCAGTAGTTCCTTTTGTCCCAAGAACCTATAAAATCTGTCTGATAACCTGAATAAATGGAATTCTCTCAAACTGTTGAAGGTCTGCGTGTGTCACCTGAGCAGCTCGTACTAGTAATACAAATATTTGGACCCACCATCACATCAGGGAGATAAGAGTATATTTCCCTAACACATCCACTAACCCTACATACCATCCCTCTCACAGTGGCGCCCTGCCCTACTCTCTTCCCTCGCACAGTACAAAACCTGCCGGTACATACTCGCCCTCGTCACAGTACACAAACACACACAACTCACCACCGCCCTACCATACTCTGCCCTCTTCCCAGTACAACCCCGCTACATACGTCTCCCCCAGAACAACCCTGCCCTACATACTCTGTCCCTCTCACTTACAACACCTCTTCCTATCGCCCGCTCACATAACCCCCGCCCCTCATCACAACTGCTCTCACAACACCACATCCCTGCCCTCCGACACTGGCCCCAACTCTGCCTTGCCCCTCACGTCACACACCATGCCCCTGCACATACTCTGCCCTCTCACATTACCACCCTGCCCTCACATACTCTGCACTCATCACACGTAACACACCCTGCCCTACATCTTCCTGACCTCCCTCACAGTACACCCCTGCCCTACATACTCTGCCTCTCACATACAAACCCTGCCCTACATACTCTGCCTCTCACATACACACCCTGCCTACATACTCTGCCCTCTCCTACGTACCACAAAACCCTGCCCTACATACTCTGGGCCTCTCCATACAGTACACAACACAACCCCTGCCCTACCACTACTCTCCCTCTCACAGTACACCCTCGCCCTACATACTCGTGCCCGCTCACAGACCCTCTACACCTCTGCCCCCTCACGTCACAACTGTACATACTCTGCTCCCTCTCACAGTACCACCCTATCACTGACATACTCTGTGACTCTGCCGACCTCCTGGCCCTCTCACAGTACAACCCCATACCATACATACTCAGTCCTCTCACAGTACGCCCTGCACCTCCATACTCGCCCTCTCAGTACAATACAAACCCTGCCCGCCTACATCCTCTCCTCTCACGGTACCCCACCCTATACCCTTACTACTCTGCCCTCGCACAGTACAACACCACTGCCCTACATCTCGACCTCTCACACGTACACGCGCCCCCTACCATACTCCTGCCCTCTCCAGTACCACCTGCCTACAACTCTGCCCTCACTTACACCCCTGCCCGACATACTCGCTCTCACTACCGCCCTACATACTCGCTGCCTCCCCAGACTACACCCTCCCACCATCTCATACTCTGCTGAACTCGGCCTCCCTCACAGTAACACCAATCCCCTACTATTACCTCTGCCTCTACCCTCTCCATTACAACACCTGCCTCTACAACTGCTGCCCTCTCACATACCACCCTCCCCTCCACACTCTGTACCTGCTTCTCCCTCTCATCACGTGACATCAAAAACACTAATCAACCCGCCCTCAACCGAACTCTGCCCTCCACATGACACCCTTCCTATACCTAACTCTGCCCTCTCACAGTACACCCTTGCCCTACATACTCTCCGACCTGCCTCTCACAGTACAACCACACCCTGCGCCTACATGACTCGTACTCCCTCTCACATACAACACCCAACCTGCCCTACATACTCTGTCTGCCCTCTCACTATATCAAACCCTCCTACATACTCTGCGCTCGTGCCTCCCAGTACACCCCTGACCCTACATACTCTGCCCTCTCAACAGTACAAACAACCCTGACCCTACATACTCTGCGCCTCTCTACAAGTACACACACCTCCCTACCATACTCCTGCCCTCTCAATTACGCCCTGCCCTACATACTCTGCCCTCTACTTCACAGTACAAACAACCTCCTTCATCACTCCTGCCCTCACAGTACCCGCCACACATGCCCTCCGAACACCAGCTACATCTCGGTGCCCTCTCACCACGTACGCCCTGCCCTACATACGCTGCCTCCTCACAGTACAAACACTCCTGCCCTAATAACTCTGCCCTCATCACAGTACAACCCCTGCCCTACATACTCTGCGCCCTCATCACAGTCAACACCCTTCCCTACATAGCTCTTCTGTCCCCTCTAAAAACACTTATACACCTGCCCTACAATACTCTGGCCCTCTCACAGTACACAACACCTTCCCTACATACCTCGACTCTGGCCCTCTCACATACCCCTGCCACATACATTACTCTGCCCCTCTCACAGTACAACCCACTGCCTACATCTCTGCCTCTCACAGTACCCCTGCCCTACATACCTTGCCCTCTCACAGTAACCTGCAAACAAACCCATTCGCCGCTACATACTCTGCCTCTCACATTACAGGACACCTCCCCCCGTCCCTACAGTACTCTGCCCTCGTCACGTACAACAACACCCTGCCCTACTTACTCTGCCTCTCACAGTACAACACCTCCTACTACCTCCTATGTACCCCTCCACATCTCGGACGTCATGCCTCTCACAGGACACCCCTGCCCTAACATGACCTGCCGGCTCATCACAGCTACAGCACCTGCCACTACATGACTCGTGGAAAGCCCTCATCGACGTAACCACGCTCTGCCCTACATAACTGCTGAGCTCCTCTCGAGATCAATGACCAACCCTGCACCTCAAATCAATCCCCGAATCGACAGTACAACCTGCCCACCTCTGACTCTCCCATCACAACACACACTCTGGTCCCTACATACTCGATACTCGGGCCCATACTCACAGTACACACACACTCCCTACATCTCCCCAAATCAACAATAACAGACTCTCAGCTAGCCGCTTGGCTATCTTACTTGAGGCCTGATCATCAATTCAGCTGTCGCTCAAGATAACCCTAGCCCTATCACACTACTACCATCCACTACACAAATCGATGGCCCATGCTACGTCGACACCTACCCACATCACTGCATCTACAGTACACCCTGCCCTACCTACTTCGCTCCCTCCTCACAGTACACACCCTGCCCTACATACTCTGCCCTCTCACAGTACAACACCCTCCCTACATACGTCTGACGCTCCAGTACACCTCTGGCTACATAGCTGCCCCACAGTACCCCTGCCTACATCTACTCTGCCCGCTCATCAGTACACCTGCCCTACAGACTCTGCCTGTCTGCCTTCGTCACGTACACCCTGGCCTACATACTCTGCCCTCTCACAGTACATCCTGCCCTACATTACTGCTGCCCTCTCACTACCCCGCTGCCCTCACAGTATACTGCCCTCTCACAGTACACAACACCCTGCCGCTACATACTCTGCCCTCTGGGGGGGCACAGTACACCCTGCCTACATACCTCTGCCCTCTCACAGTACACCCTGCCCTACAATAATACTCTGCCCCTCTCACAGTACAACATACACCTGCCCTACTACTTGACTCTGCCCTCCACAGTACACACCCTGCCCTACTACTCTGCCCTCTCACAGTACAACCCTGCCCTACTACTCTCCATCTCCACTACAAACAGACCCTGCCTACACTGCCTGAATCACGCCCTACATACTCTGCCCCTCTCACAGTACACGCCCACAACTCCTCCAAGACACAACCTGCCCTACACTGCACTCTGGCCCTCTCACCAGTACAAACATCCCTGCCCTACATACTCTGGCCCTCTCACAGTACACCCCCGGCCCTACATACTCCTGCCCTCTCACAGTACAACAACCAACTCCCACTCCACTTACTCTGTCTCCTCTCCACAGTACAACACCCCACCCCTGGCCCTACATACTCTGCTTGCCCTCTCCCAGTCACCCCTACTGCTTTACAGTACAACCCCTGCCCTACATACTCTGCCCTCTGCACAGTACCACCCTATAACACTACCATACTCTGCCCTCAGCACAGTACAACCCCATACCATAACATACTCTGCCCTCTCACAGTACCCCCCTATACACTACTACTCTGCTCTCTCACAGTCCACCCTGCCCTACATACTCTGCTCCTCTCACGTAACACCCCTACCCTAACATACTCTGGCCCTCTCACAGTACCCACCTGCCCTACATACTCTGTCGCCTCTCACAGTACAACCCTGCCCTCCTACTCTGCCTTCTCACAGTAACAGCCCTTGCCCTACATACCTCTGCCCTCTCACAGTAACACCCTGCCCCTACACTACTGGCTGACTCTCGCCCTCTGCACAGTACACCCTGCCCCTGCCTACATACTCTGCTCCCTCTCCAGTACACCCCGGCCCACTACTCTGCCCTCTCACAGTACCACCCGCTACATACTCTGTCCCTCTCACACGTACATCCGCCACTACATACCTCTGCCTCTCCAGTACAACACCCCCCTGCCCTACATTACTCTGTCCGCTCCAGTACAACCCCTGCCCTACATACCTGCCCTCTCAACGTACACCCTGCCCTAATACTCTGCCCTCTCACAGTTACCACCTTGCCCTACATACCTGCTTCTCATCCTCTACGTAAACCCTGCCCTCATACTCTGCCCTCTCACAGTACACACACAACGCCCCGGCCCTACATACTCTGGTTGACTAATGCCCTCTCACACGTACCAACCCTGCCCTACATACTCTGCCCTCTCACAGTACAAAAACCTTGGCCCTAAATACTCATCTGCCCTATCAAACAGTACCCACCCTCACGTTAACCACCCTACCTACGATACTGGCCCTCCACGGTACAACCCTGCCCTACATACCTCCCTCTCACAGTACAACCCTCCCTACATACTCTGCCCTCTCACAAGTAACCCACCCTGCCCTACATACTCTGAACTCTGCGCTCATCACAGGTACAACACCTGGCCTACACTCTGCTGCCCTCTCCAGTACGCCCTGCCCTACAACGCTGTACTCTGCCCTCTCACACATACAAACCCTTGCCCTCACAATCTCTGCCTGTCTCCTACAAGTACACACACCTGCCCTACATACTTCTATGCTGCTCGCCTCTCACAGTCCCACACTACCCTGCCCTACATACACTCTGACCTCCTCTCAACATCACACAACCCTGGCCTACAACGGTGCCCCCCTCTCACCTGACGCCCTGCCCTACATACGCTGCCCTCTCACAGTACACCTGTCCCTACATACTCTGCCGCTCTCCACAGTACACAACACTGCCCTACATACTCTTGCCCCTCACGACACCCGGCCTCAACTACTATGTCCTCTCACGTACAACCCTGCCTACAATACTCTGCCGCTCACAGTACCCCCTATACCCTACAGACTCGGCCCTCTCACAGTAACCGCCCTAATACCTGCTCCCTCTCACAGTCACACCCCCCTGGCCCTACAATACTCTGCCCTCAATCACCGTACACCCGGCCCTACATACTCGCTGTCGCCCTCCTCCATACCACCACCCTGCCCTACATACCTGCCCTCTCAAGCTTACCACCTTTGCCCTAACATACTTGTCCTCTCAACAGACAACCCTGCCCACATACTCGCCCTCTCACAGTACCCCCTGCCCTACATACTCTGCCCTCTCCATACACACACCTGCCCTACATAACTCTGCCTCTCACAGTACCCACTACAAACCAACCCTGCCCTACATACTCTGGCTCGGCCTCTCACAGTACCAACCTTGCCCAATACTATGTCCTGCTCACAGTACAACACCCTCCCTACCACTCTGGCCCTCTCACAGTACACCACCCTGCCTACATACTCTGCCCTCTCACAGGTACACCCCCTGCCCTACATACTCTGTCTGCCTCTCACGTACACCCGCCCTACATACTATGTCCTCTCACATACCACCCTGGCCTACATACCGCCCTTCTCAATACCACGACTTACCCTACTACTCTGTCCCTCCACAGTCACCAAACCCTGCCCCCATACTCCTGCCCTCTCCACCATCCACACCTGCCCTACATACTCTGCCCTCTCACATAACTACCCTGCCCTACATACTCTGCCCTCTCTCACGTACCACCCTTGCCCCTACATACTCTGCCTCTCCGTCACACCTGATACTCACCTCCCAGTCAACACCCTGCCCTACATCTCTGCCCTCTCACCGTACCCACCCTACCGGCCCTACAACTCTGCCCTCTCACATACTTCCTCGTACAGCCAGCTGCCCTACACTACTCTGCCCTCTCACAGTACACCCTGACCCTGCCTACATACCTGCCCTCTCACAGTACACACCCTGCCCTACATCTGTCTCCCTCTCACAGTACAACAACCCTCCCACATACTCGCTTGCCCTCTCACAGTACCAACCCGTCACTACTACTCTGTCCCTCTCACAGTACGACACCCTGCCCTACATCCTCTCCCTCTCACATAACACCCCACTGCCCACATACTCTGCCCTCTCACGTCCCACCTTGCCCTACATACTCTGCCACCTCCTCCACAGTACACCCTGCCCTACATACTCTGGATACCTCTGCCCTCTCACGTACACCCTGGCCCTACATACTGCCTCTACGTCAACCCTGCCTCCATACTAGCACAGAACCACCCTGCCCTACATACCTCTGGCCCTCGTCACCATACACCCGCCCTACAACGTGACCTGACCTGCTGCTCTTCACATTACAGAACAACCGCCAAACAACAACCCTGCCCTACATACCTCGCCCTCTCCACAGTACCACCCTGCCCTACAGTCGAGCTCTGCCCTCTCACAGTACACCCTCCACACCTGCCTCTACTTACAACAGCACCTCTACACCTGCCCTTCACAGTACACCCACCATCTGCGGCCTCACATACTCTGCCACTACAATCATGCCACAGTACCCACCCTGCCCTACATACTCTGCCCCTCACGAGACAACACCCTGCCTACATACTCTGCTGTCTCGCTCTCACAGTACCACCACCTTGCCGCTACATACTCGTCCCTCTCACAGTACACCCCACCCTTGCCCTACATACTTCTTCCTTACATCCCCCTCTGCCCTCTCAACCGTACTCCAAGCCACCCTGCCCTACATACTCTGCCCTCTCACAGTACCCCCTTGCCCTACATAATCTTCCCCTCTCACAGTACAAAACCTGCCCTAATACTCTGCCCGTCACAGTACAAACACCGCCCTACATACTCGCCCTCTCCATTTACCCATGCTACACCTCCGCCATACAACCCTGCCTACATAACTCTGCCCTCTCACAGTACCCACTTTCACCTGACAACTACCTGACCCTACATCTGCCCTCTTCACAGACCCCTTGCCCTCAATACTCTGCCACGTCTCACAGTACACACCCTGCCCCTACATACTCTGACTACTTGCCACTCTCACAGACGAACACCTTCCCTACAACTCTGCGCCCCTCTCCACAGAACACACCCTGGCCTAAACCTGCCCTCTCACAGTACACCCTTCCTACATCCTCTGCCACTCCACTGCCTCTCAAGTCAACCCTGCCCTACATACTCTGCCCTCTCACAGTACAACACACTTGCCCTACATACTCCTTCTGCCCTCTCACAGTACAACACGCCTGCCCTACATCTCCTCCCCTCTCACAGTACACCTGGCCGTAATACTCTTCTGCCCCTCATCACAGTAACCACCTGCCCTACATTCTACTCTGCCCCTCACGACACCCTGCCCTACATACTCTGACTCTTGCCCTCTCAACAGTACAAAAACCCTGCCCTACATACTCTGGCCCTCTCACCGTGAACCCCACCACTGCCCTCATACTCTGCCTCCTCACAGTACACCCTTCCCTACATACTCTCTGCCCTCTCACATCACACCCACCTGTCCCTACATACTCTGCCCTTCTCACAGTACAACCCTGCCCATACCTGCCCTCCTCACATACCACCCCCTTCCCTACCTTGCTCGTTCCCTCTCACAGTACACAACCGCCCTACAGCTTGATCTCTGACTCTGCCCTCTCACAGTACCACCCTGCCTAACATACCTGCCCTCTCACGTACACACACCTGCCTACATACTCCTGCCTCTCACAGTACACACCTGCCCTACATACTCTGCCCTCTCACGTACAACAACCCTGCCCTCACAGTACGCTGCCTGAATACTCTGCTGCCCTCTTCACAGTAACCCCCCTGCCCTCAATACTCGCCCTCCAATACACCCAGCCCTACATACACCCTGCCCTACATACTCTGCCTCTCTACTTACCACCCTGCCCTACATACTCGCCCGCTCAACAGTACACACCTGCCGCCTACATACTCTGCCCTCTCACAGTACACCCCTGCCCTACATACTCGCTCTCCTCACATACACCTGCCCTACTACTCTGCTCCTCTCCTCCATACCACCCTGCCCTACACTACCTCTGCCTCTTCACCAGTACCCACACCCGCCCTACATACTCTGCCCTCTCACGTACCACCCTGCCCTACAACTTGCACTCTGAAACTCCTCTCGTACCGCCCCTCTCACTCAAACGCTTACTCCCTACCTCGTCACTTCCCTTCATACTTTGTATATAGTGAGTATATAATTTGTGTATGAAGGGAAGTCGTAATCTGAGGCTTCTGTAGGTGCAGTGTAATTATTTGCCTGTAGGTGGCGCTCTGTGTCTCTCTATGTTCCTCTCCTATTACTGAATAATTGATCAATAAACCTTTATATCAGGGAATAATCTGCTCCTTTTCTATTTTTTCTTTTCTCCAAAGATTCATAATGGTTAAAAAATATTTGAAATCTTTCTACAACAGAAACAGCCCCGCGCCCCGGGGTCTCATCATCGACTGCCCCGGGTGTGGAGACTAGCCCCGAGCCTCAGCTGCAGCCGCTCATCCACTCACAGACTCTGGTATCTCACCTCTTCCCGCTGCTTCCCTCGGTCGTCACCTTAAATACATAATGTTTGGTGACGCAACTCAGTGTTTTCATTTTTACAACTATTGCAAAATACAATTCACGCGTCTGTGAATGTCCTTGATGGAGATGTGTGTGAGATGTCTGTGAGATGTCTGTGAGATGTCTAGGAGATGGTGTTTGGATGTCTCAGGGTACGCCTGACTAAAGTAAGGAAGGTGGCCCCTGGACTGGGTGCTGCTCTTTTAGATAGTTCAAGTTGAAGGTCGGGATTGGTGGCACTTTAATTAAGGGGTGGAATTATGGAGGACCCTCGTCCGCGGCCTTCCGCGCCCCATCAAACGGAGGGTGAAGGCTGGCTGCCTGCGGTAGGTGGCAGCGGCGGGCGGCCCGCGTGTCGCGCCCCCGCCGTCTCGGCTTAGCCCCTCCTCCTCTCCCTCCCCCCGCTCCTCCCGTCCCCGATCCGGTCGTTCCCTTACCGGTTACAAAGTTTCCCGGTGCCCCTTCGGGCGGAGCGCGCTTCATGTTGTGTTCGCGGCTCCCGTCCTGCCCTCTTGCCACGCCACTTCCGGTCAACCTGAGTCCGGCGCCGAAAGTGCTCTCCCCGGAGTGCGGGCCGCCATTTTACCAGCCCCCACGCGCTCCTCTCCCGCCATGGGCAACAGCCAGCTCCGGTCCCTCCTCTTCCAGGCAGGGCGGGGTCTCGGCGCCGGCTCAGCTTGTGCGGGGGGTCCGTCCCCCCCCCCCCCCTCTATTCAAACCCCCCCCGGCTCGTGTTCCCTCTTCTGTGGTGCAGCGCTACAAGCCTGCGCTCTCCCGCGCCTCCCCACGTGCATGCCCCTTCAGGGTTGTCAGGAACCAGGGATCCCCTCTCAGTGCTGATGCCGCCATAGGAACAGGTCAGCTCCTTCTACAACAGCCACAGCTTAATGGTACGTGGCTTTGTCCTCTGGGGGTCAGGCAGGGCAGCCTGCTGCCGGGCAGTACTGCTCACTCCCCCCTACACCCCCTCCTGCCCTTCCCCCCCCCCATGCCCGTTCCGGGGTTTAGCGCTCCAAGGCGCAGCGCAGTAGGTCCCGCAGCCATGCGGTGCATCTTTACAGTTTGAGTGCTGGCTCTGGTCCTCGAAGTGGTGAGGTGGGATCCAGATCGTCAAGGTGGCGGTCCCCTTCATCCTCTGAGGTCTTCCGGCGCCACTGCGATGTCTGGGCTAGACGCCGTAGCGGGGAGTTCGGGAGTCCGCTTCTTCCATGAGTCCGTTCCACATCCGCAGCCTCCTCCCCCATTCCAGTGATTTCCGCTCTCCGTAGCGCAAGGTGCAGCCTGCTCTTGTTACAGTGTCTCAGCCTCCAGTCGTGCAGCGTCCTCCTCCGGTTGTACATCCGACCGTGTGAGTTTCAATATGCGGGTGCTTGGGGGGGTGGTGGGGTGCAGCGGGTTCTGATATTGTAGCGTTTTTGAAGGCATGTTTGGATAAGTACACCCTCTCTCCTCTCCTTCTGCACCGGCAGTCACACCCTCTCCCTCCGCTGTTTTCTGTGATTCACAAGGATTCAGTTTATTGCGGCGTTAGCCCCCCTCGGCTCTCGTGTGGATGACGAGTTAAGGCAAAATCTGGGCTAACACATATATTATATATTTCGGTCTCTCATTTCTGTGGATCAACATACGTAGATAGGAGCGGTTGTTGTGACAGCAAGTCTCAGGATCGTAAACCGAGGGTGGCTAAAACCATTAACAATTGGCTTCAGGCCTTTTCGGTGCTGGGGTGCGTGATGGTCAGAAACACCCCGGCGCTGTTCGGAGTTATTCATATATCAGACATGATTTACTCTCACATGGGGTTCCGCCTGGTGGCGGTATGTGATGATTTTCGGAGGCGGTTGTCTTTGGAGCCAGATGGTGGGTGGGGGCGTGAAGGCGGCTGTGAATTGGATGCTGGTAACCGAACAAAAAGACACCGGTGAACGTTTGCGAGATGTCCCACTGGCTCGGCCGGTATCCTGTATAAGGAGGCGGCGGGTCAGCTTAGTTTCGGTTTTTCGTTCGGTTTTCTTTATTCCCTTCAATTTTTCTCCAGTTGGCTCTTTTGCATGTAATCTGAAGTCTGCAGATGAGCACCCGATGTCCCTTAGATAGAGGGGGAAGGAGGAGAGATGGTCGCATTGAGGGCCCATTTTCATCACCACCGGTTTCAAACCTGAGGTTTCCCCCTTTGGAGTGGTTCCAAAGAAGGAACCTGGAAAGTTCCGACTCATTCACCACTTATCCTTCCCTAAGGTTCATCGGTGATGATGGAATTTCTCCTGAGCATCGTCCGTATCCTACGTCCTCTTTTGACAGGGCAGTTTTCTTGTTGCGGCAGGCGGTAAGGGCATTGCTGGCAAAGTCACATCGAGTCGGCTTTCCGACTCCTGCCTGTGCACCCAGATTGCTATCATCTTTTGGGTTGCATGTCAATGGGATGTATTACGATAACCTGCCTCCCCATGGGCTGCTCCTTTCTTCGCAAATATTTTGAGCTTTTCATTCATTCCTGAGTGGGTGGTCCGATATGGTTTTCGGTCGGTACACATTACCTGATGATTTTCTGTTTTGGGACCGGTGCTTCCCCGGTTTTTTCACATCTGTTGAAGTCCTTCCAGTTTTTTATGGCGCGTTTGGGGTCCCTTTATCGCGGAAAAGACGGGGGCCATGCAAGGTTTGTCCTTTTTGGGTATCAGCTTGATTCCGAGGCGATGTCTTCTGTTTGCCCTAGGGAGAAGCTCGACAGGCTCTTGGCTGTGGTGAGGGTTTTGCTCGGTTAGGAAGGTTACACGCGGCAGATGCAATCGTTATTGGGTTTGCTGGTTTTTTGCATGTCGGGTCATGCCCATGGGCAGGGTTTTTTTGCGGCGCTTGTCCCTGGCCACTAAAGATTTTTCCACCCTGAACATCGTATTCGTATTTCCACCCCGCTTCGGGCTGATTTGCGGGTATGGGAAAGTTTTTGCTTGGGGTATAACGGCATGAACGTGCTGGCAGGCCTCAGAGGTACCTAATTCTGAAATTTCACTGTTCACGGACGCTGCGGGCGCGCACGATTCGGGGCAATTTTCGCATCCGCATGGTGCGCGGAGCCCTGGCCGCCCGAATGGTCGCTTTGGGGTTGGTTCGTAATTTGACGTTGTTAGAACTATCCCGATCGTTGTGGCAGTCGAGCTCTGGGGTCGTTCGTTTGCAAATAAGCGATTTTTTTTTGGACTGATAATTTGGGGTTTGTGTTTGCTGTTAACAAACTGACTTCTTCTTCCCTTCCAGTGTTGGCGTTGCTGAGCATCTGGTCCTTAGATGTCTGGAATGGAACATTATGTTCAGGGCCACATGTTCGGGAGTTGACAATGTAATTGCTGACCCGCTATCGCGACTTGACTTTCAGGTTTCCGGCAGCGGTTCCCGGGAGCGGATTTTCCACATATGGGGAGGGCACCGACACCCCTCCAACTCCGCTCCCGGGAACCGCTGCCGGAAAACCTGAAAGTCAAGTCGCGATAGCGGGTCAGCAATTACATTGTCAACTCCCAGAACATGCTGGGCCCTGAACATAATGTTCCATTCCAGACATCTAAGGACCAGATGCCTCAGCAACGCCAACACTGGAAGGGAAGAAGAAGTCAGTTTGTTAACAGCAAACACAACCCCCAAATTATCAGTCCAAAAACAAATTCGCTTATTTGCCGCCTTCACGCCCCAACCCATCTCTGGCTCCAAAGACAACCGCCTACGAAAATCATCATCATACCGCCACCAGGCGGAACCCCAATGTGACGAGTAAATCATGTCCTGATATATGAATAACTCCGAACAGCGCTCGGGGTGTTTCTGACCCATCACGCACCCCAGCACCGAAAAGGCCTGAAGCCAATTGTTAATGGTTTTAGCCACCCTCGGTTTACGATCCTGAGACCTTGCTGTCACAACAACCCGCTCCTTATCTACCGTATGTTGATCCACAGAAATGAGAGACCAGATATATATATATATGTGTTAGCCCAGATCTTTGCCTTAACCTCGTCATCCACACGAGAGCCGAGGGGGCTAACGCCGCAATAAACTGAATCCTTGTGAATCACAGAAACAGCGGAGGGAGCGGGTGTGACTGCCGGTGCAGAAGGAGAGGGAGAGGGGTACTTATCCAACAATGCCCAAACACAACCCCCAAATTATCAGTCCAAAAACAAATTCGCTTATTTGCAAACGAACGACCCCAGAGCTCGACTGCCACAACGATCGGGAATAGTTCTAACAACGTCAAATTACGAACCAACCCCAAAGCCGACCATTCGGGCGGCCAGGGCTCCGCGCACCATGCGGACCCGAAAATTGCCCCGAATTCGTGCGCGCCCGCAGCGTCCGTGAACAGCGAAATTTCAGAATTAGGTACCTCTGAGGCCTGCCAGCACGTCATGCCGTTATACCCCAGCAAAAAACTTTCCCATACCCGCAAATCAGCCGAAGCGGGGTGGAAATACGAATACGATGCTCAGGGTGGAAAATCCCTTTAGTGGCCAGGGACAAGCGCCGCGAAAAAACCCTGCCCATGGGCATGACCCGACATGCAAAAACCAGCAAACCCAATAACGATTGCATCTGCCGCAGTGTAACCTTCCTAACCGAGCAAAAACCCCTCACCAACGCCAAGAGCCTGTCGAGCTTCTCCCTAGGCAAACAGAAGACCATCGCCTCGGAATCAAGCTCGATACCCAAAAAGGACAAAACCTTGCATGGGCCCTCCGTCTTTTCCGCCGATAAAGGGACCCCAAAGCGCGCCATAAAAACTGGAAGGACTTCAACAGATGTGAACAAACCGGGGAAGCAGCCGGTCCCACAAACAGAAAATCATCCAGGTAATGTGTGACCGACCGAAAACCAGTATCGGACCACCCACTCCAGGAATGAACTGAAAAGCTCAAAATATTTGCAAGAAATGGAGCAGCCCATGGGGAGGCAGGTATCGTAATAATACATCCCATTGACCATGCAACCCAAAAGATGATAGCAATCTGGGTGCACAGGCAGGAGTCGGAAAGCCGACTCGATGTCCGACTTTGCCAGCAATGCCCCCTTACCCGCCTGCCGCAACAAGAAAACTGCCCTGTCAAAAGAGACGTAGGATACGGACGCCTGCTCAGGAGAAATTCCATCATTCACCGATGAACCCTTAGGGAAGGATAAGTGGTGAATGAGTCGGAACTTTCCAGGTTCCTTCTTAGGAACCACTCCCAAAGGGGAAACCCTCAGGTTTGAAAACGGTGGTGATGAAAATGGGCCCTCAATGCGACCCATCTCTACCTCCTTCCCCACCTTATCCCTAAGGACATCAGGGTGCTCATCTGCAGACTTCAGATTACATGCAAAAGAGCCAACTGGAGAAAAATTGAAGGGAATAAAGAAACCGAACGAAAAACCGAAACTAAGCTGACCCGCCGCCTCCTTATCAGGATACCGGCCGAGCCAGTGGGACATCTCGCAAATGTTCACCGGTGTCTTTTTGTTCGGTACCAGCATCCAATCATCAGCCGCCTTCACGCCCCAACCCATCTCTGGCTCCAAAGACAACCGCCTACGAAAATCATCATCATACCGCCACCAGGCGGAACCCCAATGTGACGAGTAAATCATGTCCTGATATATGAATAACTCCGAACAGCGCTCGGGGTGTTTCTGACCCATCACGCACCCCAGCACCGAAAAGGCCTGTAGCCAATTGTTAATGGTTTTAGCCACCCTCGGTTTACGATCCTGAGACCTTGCTGTCACAACAACCCGCTCCTTATCTACCGTATGTTGATCCACAGAAATGAGAGACCAGATGTGTCTGCCGGTGCAGAAGGAGAGGGAGAGGGGTACTTATCCAACAATGCCTTCAAAGACGCTACAATATCAGAACCCGCTGCACCCCCACCACCCCCCAAGCACCCGCATATTGAAACTCACCGGTCGGATGTACAACCGGAGGAGACGCTGCCACGACTGGAGGCTGAGACACTGTAACAAGAGCAGGCTGCACCACTTGCGCTACCGGAGCTGGAATCACTGGAATGGGAGGAGGCTGCGGATGTGGAACGGACCTCATGGAAGAAGCGGACTCCCGAACTCCCCGCCTACGGCGTCTACGCCCAGACATCGCAGTGGCGCCGGAAGACCCCTCAGAGGATGAAGGGGACCGCCACCTTGACGATCTGGATCACCTCAACCACTTCGAGGACCTAGAGCCAGCACTCAAACTGTAAAGATGCACCGCATGGCTGCGGGACCTACTGCGCCTGCGCCTTGGAGCGCTAAACCCCGGAACGGGCATGGGGGGGGGGGCAGGACGGGGTGTAGGGGGGAGTGAGCAGTACTGCCCGGCAGCAGGCTGCCCTGCCTGACCCCCAGAGGACAAAGCCACCGTACCATTAAGCTGTGGCTGTTGTAGAAGGAGCTGACCTGTTCCTATGGCCGGCATCAGCACCTGAGAGGGGATCCCTGGTCCTGACAACCCCTGAAGGGGCATGCACGCTGGGGGAGGCGCGGGAGCAGCGCAGGGCTGTAGCGCCTGCACCACAGAAGAGGGCACACGAGCCGGGGGGGGTTTGAATAGAGGGTAGGGCGGGGACGGACCCCCCGCCACAAGCTGAGCCGGCGCCGAGACCCCGCCACTCGCCTCGGAAGAGGAGGGACCGGAGCTGGCTGTGTTGCCCATGGCCGGGAGAGGAGCGCGTGGGGCTGGTAAAATGGCGGCCACGCACTCCGGGGAGAGCATTTCCGGCCCGGACTCAGGTGACCGGAAGTGGCCCGTGGCAAGAGGCAGGACGGGAGCCGCGACACAAGCCTGAAGCGCGCTCCCGCCCGCAGGGGCACCGGGAAACTTTGTAACCGGTAAGGGAACGACCGGATCGGGGACGGGAGGAGCGGGGGGAGGGAGAGGAGGAGGGGCTAAGCCGAGACGGCGGGCGCGACACGCGGGCCGCCCGCCGCTGCCACCTACCGCAGGCAGCCAGCCTTCACCCTCCGTTTGCATGCGGGCGCGGAAGGCCGCTGCAAGAGGGTCCTCCATAATTCCACCCCTTTAATTAAAGTGCCACCAATCCCTGACCTTCAACTTGAACTATCCTAAAAGAGCAGCCACCAGTCCAGGGGCACCTTCCTTACTTAGTCAGGCGTACCCTGCAGACATCTCACACACATCTCATAGACATCTCACAGACATCTCACAGACATCTCACACACATCTCACAGACATCTCACAGACGCGTGAATTGTATTTTGACTAGTTTTAAAAATGCAAAACACTGAGTGCGTCACCCAACAATTATGTTATTATAAGGTGACGACCAGGAAGCAGCGGAAGCGTCTGAGATACAAGAGTCTGTGATGTGGATGAGCGGCTGCAGCTGAGGCCTCGGGGCTACGTCTCCACACCCGGGGCAGATTATGAGCCCCCCGGGGCCGGGGCTGTTTCATTGTGTAGAAAAGATTTCAAATATTTTTTAACATTATGAATCCTTTGGAGAAAGACAAAATAGAAAGAGCAGATTATTCCCTGATATAAAGGTTTATTGATCAATTATTCAGTAATAGGAGAGGAACATAGAGAGACACAGAGCGCCACCTACAGAGAGTTTTTCAACAGGCCAAGCAGCGGGATGGTGAGGCTGATGATGGCGGCATCGCCACTGACCATCTGTGTTGACTCCTCAAAGTTACTCAGCACCTGACAGATATCAGACATCCACGTCCACTCCTCATTGTAGACTTGAGGAAGCTGACTGACCTGACTACCAGTTCTGGTGGAAGTTGACATCTGGCAGTCTACAATCGCTCTGCGCTGCTGGTAAACTCTGGATAACATGGTTAGTGTTGAATTCCACCTCGTGGGCACGTCGCACAACAGTCGGTGAGCGGGTAGTTGGAGGCGGCGCTGCGCTGCCCTGAGAGTGGCAGCATCTGTGCTGGACTTCCTGAAATGCGCACAGATGCGACGCACCTTCGTGAGCAAATCAGACAGATTGGTGTATGTCTTGAGGAACGGCTGAACTATGAGATTTAACACATGGGCCAGGCATGGCACATGTGTCAGTCTGCCGAGTTGCAGAGCCGCCACCAGGTTACGGCCGTTGTCACACACAACCATGCCTGGCTTCAGGTTCAGCGGTGCCAGCCACAGATCAGTCTGCAGTTTAATCGCCTAGGCTCCGCAGTTTGAGCACCGCCTGCTGTCGCTTAGCGACGGCAGTGCTGCTGTGCCTAGAGCTACCGACTGATGGCGCCATGCCCACGGATGGTAATTCGGAGGAGGAGGTGGAGGAGGGGTAGGAGGAGGAGGAGGTATAGTAGGCCTGAAAGACCTGGACCGAGGTAGGCCCCGCAATCCTCGGCATCGGCAGTATATGACCAGCCCCAGGGTCAGACTCGTCAGTCCCAGCCTCCACCACGTTAACCCAATGTGCCGTCAGCGATATATAGTGGCCCTTCCCGGCAGCACTCGTCCACGTGTCCGTGGTCAGATGGACCTTGTCAGAAACGGCGTTGGTCAGGGCACGGATGATGTTGTCTGACACATGCTGGTGCAGGGCTGGGACTGCACATCGGGAAAAGTAGTGGCGGCTGGGGACCGAATACCGAGGGGCGGCCGCTGCCATGAGGTTGCGAAAGGCCTCGGTCTCCACCAGCCTATAGGGCAGCATCTCCAGGCTAAGTAATCTGGAGATGTGGACGTTGAGGGCTTGGGCGTGTGGGTGGGTTGCACTATACTTCCTTTTGCGCTCCAGCGTCTGGGGTATGGAGAGCTGAATGCTGCGCATGGAGACATTGGTGGATGCTGTGGAGGATCGTGGAGGCGAAGATGTGGTTTTCGCACGGGAGGTGTTTGGGCCGGGGTCCTGGGCAGGGGGCTGACTAGCAGAGGCAGCAGATGACACAGGGGAAGGAGCAGTGGTGTGCCCGGCCGGAGGTGAACGGGCTTGGTGCCATTGAGTGAGTGGGGTGTTTAGCATTCATATGCCTGCGCATACTGGTGGTAGTTAAGCTAGTAGTGTTGGAACCCCTGCTGATCTTGGTGTGGCACAGGTTGCACACCACAGTCCGTCGGTTATCCGGTGTTTCTTTAAAGAACCTCCAGACTTCTGAAAATCTAGCCCTCGCCACGGGAGCTTCACTACGTGAAACATTTGGCGCTGATGCACCAGCTCTGGCCCTGCCTCTCCGTCTGGCCCCACCACTGCCTCTTCCAACCTGTTCTGGTCGAGGACTCTCCTCCGTCTCAGAAGCACTGTGTTCACCCGGCCTATCAACCCAGCTTGGGTCTGTCACCTCATCATCCTCCGATCCCTCAGTCTGCTCCCCCCTCGGACTTCCTGCCCTGACAACAACTTCACCACTGTCTGACAAACGTGTCTCCTCATCGTCCGACACCTCTTTACACACTTCTTCCACTACGTCAACAATGTCATCATCACCCACAGACTGCGACCGGTGGAAAACCTGGGCATCGGAAAATAGCTCAGCAGCAACCGGACAAGTGGTTTGTGACTCTGGGAAGGGTCCAGAAAACAGTTCCTCAGAGTACGCCGGTTCAAATGCCAAATTTTGCTGGGAGGGAGCAGACTGGGGGGAAGGAGGCTGAGGTGGAGAAGGTGGAGGAGTGCTGATTTCGGTGACATGGGTGGACTGCGTGGAAGACTGACTGGTGGACAAATGGCTAGAAGCATTATCCGCAATCCACGACATCACCTGTTCGCACTGTTCTGGCCTCAACAGTGCTCTACCACGAGTCCCAGTAACTTCAGACATGAACCTAGGGAGTGTAGCTCTGCGGCGTTCCCCTGCTCCCTCATCAGCAAGTGGTGTCTCACCCCGCCCAGGACCACGGCCTCTGACCCCTGCAGTAGTTGGACGCCCACGTCCACGCCCTCGTCCTCTACCCCTAGCCCTCGGGTTAAACATTTTCCAAATTAAAGTGTAAACTTTAAATTTTTTTTTTTTTGTGTTTTTTATTTATTTTTTTTAAACAAAACGATGCTATCCTATTGCTATGGCTAGTTTCTAACCTACACTTGTAGCACACTACTGGATTTTGTGCTGTGCCTGATGACTTTGAGTTATAAAAAAAAATAAAAGTAAAAAAAAAAAAAATCAGCAGACTGTGCCTAATTCTATCAAACACCTAATAAATTGTCCCACTTAGGTGTTTGAGATGGATATGTGTGTCACTAAGAGTTAAATATAACGTTCAAAAGTCTCTCTGCAAATTCCTCACAATATGGTACTAGCTGCACTACTAGTGCCAGCAAGCCCAGCCACAAGCAAACAAAAAAAAAAATATATAACATTATTCTAGCCCTAAGAAGGGCTGTTGGGTTCTTGTAGACTCACTCCTGCCTAACAGTAAGCTAATAGAACACCCTAACGCTTTCCCTGACCAGCAGCAGCTCTCTCCCTAGCGGCATCCAGACAGAGAATGATCCGAGCAGCGCG
Source organism: Engystomops pustulosus (assembly GCA_019512145.1). Lineage (NCBI taxonomy): Eukaryota > Metazoa > Chordata > Amphibia > Anura > Leptodactylidae > Engystomops > Engystomops pustulosus. Next base: position 26,064 of record WNYA01000843.1, read on the forward strand.
GGCAGGGGCTAGTCTATTCCAGGGTCACCTGATCTGGCCAGCCAACCACTGCTATCGACGTGTAAATCGTCATGTAAGGGTACAACGTCAGCGGTGTGGCAGGGCAGATCCTCCTGACTTGTGATTGGGCTCTGTTTTGGACGCCAAAACACAACGGGGGAGTGCCATTTTCTGAGGCTGGCGATACATTCGTCCGAGCATACGAGCAGTTTCAGTACCCTACATGTGCTCCACAGCATCAAGCTGTATGTTCGCTCATCCTCTAGGCTACACTAAAATAGCCAACAAAAAGCTATTTCTATACTACAGGCAGTCCCCCCGGGTTACATGAAAAGATAGGGTCTGGAGTTTTGTTTCTTAAGTGAATTTTTCTGTAGTGAAACTTATATTTATCATTGAGTTCAACAAATTGTTTCTTTTGCCCTCATACAATTGGAGTTTCATCATCAAAATTTTTTGCTGTAATGGACCAAGTATATCATAAAGCTTCATTACAGACACCGCAACACGATCATTGCAGCCTGGGACTATAGTAATGTATCCAAGAGGTCACCAGAGGTCACACACAGGGGGCAAGAGTCCGTCTGTAACTAGGGGTTGTCTGTAAGTCGGGTGTCCTTAAGTAGGGGACCGCCTGTGTATGATTTTATTCTTTAAAAGGAAAACAGGGAGATCCCCCATTATCTCAAAGCGTGGGAAAGTGATATTAACATAAAACTGTCACAAAAAAGAAGAATTTTTAGAAATTCCTGCGGCTTTCCAAGATGCATCAAGGTGCAGGAGATTTCTTTGAAGGTAGTTACTAGATGGTACAATCCTCCCACCGACCTGAGAAGAAGAGGCCTGATGGTAGACGACAATTGTTGGCGCTGTGGGAGCTCTGGTGGAACATTAGGGCATGTATTCTGGTCAGGCACAAAAATCCAAATATCCAAAATTCCAGAATTATAGGGAAATCATATTCACTGTACAGTCAGTCCCCGGGGGGGGTTTTTTTTTTTTTTGTTTACAAGATAGGTACGGAGGTTTTTCCTTAAAGGAACCCTACCACTTAAAAGGGTCGGTTTTCTACACATATACAATGTGGCACACCATGCTCAGGGTGGCTGGTGCAGAGCATATTTTTGTTAGGAACAAAGCCCCTATCTTAGCATTATAAGTTTATATTAACTATAAACCGGCGCACCACACTTGGTCTCGGCGCACCAGGCGTGCGCCGGGCGTGCACCGGGTTCTGAAGGTCAGGAGAAAACAGGCCATGCAATGCGCGGCGCGCGTGTGCCGGAATGCCTGGTATATATTGCTGGTAGATATTGATGTGTGTAGTAACAAGTAATGCTGGTAATATTGATGTGTGTAGTACCATGTATGCTGGTGAATATTGAAGTGTGTAGTAACATGTCTACTGGTATATATTATGTTGGTGTGCTGTACATTAAATGCTGGTAAATATTGATGTGTGATTCACATGTATAGCTGGTTTATTGTTTGTTTGTAAGTGCAATGTAAGATGCTTGGTATATATTGGTTGTTTGCAGGACATGTAATGCCCTGGTATATATTGAGTGTGTAGTACGTGTATGCTGGTATATATTGATAGTGTAAAAAAAAAAAGGTTACATGTAATGCGGGTTTTTATTGTTTGTTTGTAGTGCAGTATGCTGGTATTATTGAATGTGTGTATTACATTTAATGCTGGTATATATTGATTGTGTTTAGTACATTATGCTGGTTGACGCCTGAACAGGGACCTGGGTTTTGCATGACGCTACCGGAGAATTTAGGGATCATCCTTTTTAGGACAGACCGACCATTCAGCTGCTGCACAAAGAAAAGGTAAGAAGCTTTTTCTTACAATTTGCTCTGTCTCTCCTTGTTTGGTTGGTTCCACGTCCGGTGAGTTGCATGCCTTAATTGCCTAGTCCAAAGAATCTTGTTAGTTTTTATTTGAAAACTCCCTGTGATATGTGTAGTGGTATATGGGTATTGTGTGATTTTTAAACATGTGTGTTTGATATAAGCGCTATTGTGATCTACTGTACTGTACTGGAATAGAATCCATCTCTATTGTTTTCTCCCTCTATGTGTTCTTTTTCTTTGGCTCCTATTATGAAAAGACCCCTATGCAAGTCTATCCCCCCGCGCACAACAGATCATTTTTTAACAACTGATACATCCTGTAAAGGCTATTGAAATGTGGACAATGCTCAGTAGTTCCTTTGTCCCAAGAACCTATAAATCTGTCTGTAACCTGAATAAATTGAATTCTCTCAAACATCTGAAGGTCTGAGTGATTCACCGAGCAGCTCGTACTATACAATGATTTGGACCCACACATCACATCAGAGATAAGAGATATTTCCCTAACACACCCTACCCTACATACTCTGCCCTCTCACAGTGCGCCCTGCCCTACATACTCTGCCCTCTCACAGTACACCCTGCCCTACATACTCTGCCCTCTCACAGTACACACACACCCTGCCCCACATACTCTGCCCTCTCCCACAAGTAACAACCCCTGCCCTACATACTCTGCCCTCCACGTACACAACCCTGCCCACATACTCTGCCCTCTCACAGTACACCCTGCCCTCCATAACTCGCCCCTCTCACAGTACACAAACAACCCTGCCTACATACTCTGGCCCCTCACTTACACCCTGCCCTACATACTCTGCCCTCTCACAGTAACCACCCTGCCCTACATACCCTGCCCTCTCACAGTACCACCCTGCCCTACATACTTCTGAGACCTCTCACAGTACACCCTGCCCTACATACTCTGCCTCTCCAGTACAAACCCTGCCCTACATACTCTGACCTCTCACATACACCCTGCCCTACATACTCTGCCCTCTCCGTACCACCCTGCCCTACATACTCTGCTGCCTCTCCACAGTACACAACACAACCCTGCCCTCCCTACTACTACTCTCCTCTCACAGTACACCCTGCCCTACATACTCTGGCCCGCTCACAGGACCCTGCCCTACATAAACTCTGCCCCCTCCTCACAGTACACAACCCTGCCCTACATACTCTGCCCTCTCACAGTACCACCCTACACTTACATACTCTGGACTCTACTCTGATCCTCCTGCCCCTCTCACCGTACAACCCCATAACCATACATCCTCGTCCTCTCACAGTACGCCCTGCCCTACATCTCTGCCCTCTCCCAGTCACAATACAACCCTGCCCTACATACTCTGCCTCTCACTACCACCCTATACCCTACATACTCTGCCCTCTCACAGTACAACACCACTGCCCTACATATCGACCTCTCACAGTACACCTGCCCCTACATACTCCTGCCCTCTCCAGTACCGCACCCTGCCTACTACCTGCCCTCACTTACACCCTGCCCTACATACTCTTGACTCTGCCCTCTCCAGTACACCCTTCCCTACCATCTCTGACTCTGCGAACTCTGTGCCTCCCACAGTACACCTCCCCTACATACTCTGCCCTCTTCCATTACACCCTGCCTCTACATACTCTGCCCTCTCACATACACCCTGCCCCTCCATACTCTGTACCTCTTCCCCTCTCCCGTACACCCTTCCCTACAACTCTGCCCTCTCACATACACCTGCATACAACTCTGCCCTCTCACAGTACACCCTTCCCTACATACTCTGCCCTCTCACAGTACAAACCACCACCCTGGCCTACATCGCTGTACTCTGCCTCTCACAGTACAACAACACACAAACACCCTGCCCACATACTCTGGTCTGCCCTCTCACTTACAAAAACACCCTCCCTACATACTCTGCCCTCTCACAGAACATCGTGACCTACATACTCTGCCCTCTCACAGTACAAAAACCCTGCCCTACATACTCTGCTGCCTCTCTCACAGTACACACCCTCCCTACCAATACTCTGCCCTCTTCACATTACGCCCTGCCCTACATACTCGCCCTCCTCACATTACAGTACAAACAAAAACCCTGCCTTCCATCCTCCCCCTCACACGTACCCCCTGCCCTACACCTCTGCCCTCTCACAGTACCACCATGCCCTACATACTCTGCTCTCTCACCACAGTACGCCCTGCCCTACATACGCTGCCTCTCACAGTACAACCTCTGCCCTAATACTCTGCCCTCTCACAGTACAACCCCTGCCCTACATACTCTGATACTCTGCCCTCATCACAGTACAACCCTGCCCTACATAGCTCTGCTGCCCTCTAAAAAAAAAAAAACTTTACAACCTGCCCTACAAACTCTGCCCTCTCACAGTACACCCTTCCCTACATACCTCGACTCTGCCCTCTCACAGTACCCCTGCCCTACATACTCTGCCCCTTCACAGTACAACCCCTGCCTACATCTCTGCCTCTCACAGTACCCCTGCCCTACATACCTGCCCTCTCACAGTAACCCTGCCCAAACAAACCCTTCCCGCCCTACATACTCTGCCCTCTCACAGTACACCCTTCCCTACATACTCTGCCCTCTCGACATACAACACCCTGCCCACTACTCTGCCTCTCACCGTACAAACCCTCCTACATACTCTGGCCTCTCACTGTACACCCTGCCCTACATACTCGGACTCTGCCCTCTCACAGGACACACCCTGCCCTACATACTCTGCCCTCTCACAGTACACCCTTCCCTACATACTCTGCCCTCTCACAATAACCCACCTTGCCCTACATAACTCTGCCCTCTCAACAGTGACAACCCTGCCCTACATACTCTGCCCGCCCTCTCTCCAGTACAACCACCCTGGCCCTACAATACTCGGATACTCGGGCCCTCTCACAGTACAAACAAATACACCCTTCCCTAACAATACTCTCTGTGCCCGCTTCACACCGACACCTTGCCCTAAATACTCTGCCCTATCACAGTACTACCACCCTGCCCCTACAAATACTCTGCCCCTCTCACAGTAACACCCTACCCACATACACTGCCATCTCACAGTACACCCCTGCCCTACATACTTCTTCCCTCTCCACAGTACCACCCTGCCCTACATACTCTGCCCTCTCACAGTACACCCCTGCCCACATACGCTGACGCTGCCCTCTCACAGTCCAAGACCCCTGCCTACATCTACTCTGCCCGCTCACAGTACCCCTGCCCTACAGACTCTTGCCTGCCCTTCCTCACAGTACACCCTGCCCTACATACTCTGCCTCTCACATACACACCTGTCCTACATTACTCTGGCCCTCTCAGCGTACGCCGCGTGCCCTCACAGTACTCTGCCCTCTCACAGTACAACACCCTGCCGACTACTCTGCCCTCTCACAGTACACCCTCCCTACATACTCTGCCCTCTCACAGTACACCCTGCCCTCACAATATCTGCCCTCCTCACAGTACAACATCAAACACCCTGCCCTACTACTCTGCTGACTCTGCCCTCGCACAGTACACACCCTGCCCTACTACTCTGCCCTCTCACAGTACACACCCTGGCCTACATACTCTCCTCTCCACAGTACAAAAACAACCCTGCCCTACATACTCTGCCCTCGTCACATACAACCCGCCCTACATACTCTGCCCTCTCTCACAGTACACGCTGCCCTACATAATTCTGCCTCTCACAGTACCACCCTGCGCTACATACTCTGCCCTCTCACATCAAAACCCTGCCCTACATACTCTGCCCCTCTCACAGTACCACCCTGCCCTACTTACTCCTGCCCTCTCACAGTACAACACACCAAACTACCCACTGCCCTCATACTCTGCCCTCTCACACAGTACACCCTGGCCCTACATACTCTGCTGTTCCTCTCACATTACACCCTGCCCTACATACTCTGCCCTCTGCACAGTACCACCCTATACACTACCTACTCTGCTCTGCCCTCTCACAGTACAACCCCATACCATACATACTCTGCCCTCTCACAGTACCACCCTATACACTACATACTCTGCTCTCTCACAGTACACCCTGCCCTACATACTCTGCCCTCTCACAGTAACACCCCTACCCTACATACTCTGCCCTCTCACAGTACCCAAAACCCTGCCCTACATACTCTGTCTGCCCTCTCACAGTACACCCTGCCCTCCTACTCTGCCTCTCACAGTACACCCTTCCCTACATACTCTGCCCTCTCACAGTAACACCCTGCCCCTACAGACTCTGACTCTCGCCCTCTGCACAGTACACCCTGCCCCTGCCCTACATACTCTGGCGGTCCCTCTCCAGTACACCCTGCCCTACATACTCTGCCCTCTCACAGTACCCACCCTGCTACATACTCTGCCTCTCACAGTACATCCTGCCATACATCCTCTGCCTCTCCAGTACAACCACCACCCCCTGCCCTACATTACTCTGCCGCTCCGTACACAGCCCCTGCCCTACATACTCTGCCCTCTCACGTACACCTGCCCTACATACTCTGCCCTCTCACAGTTACCACCTTGCCCTACATACTCTGCTTCTCATGCCTCTCACAGTACAACCCTGCCCTCATACTCTGCCTCTCACAGTACACCCCGCCTGCCCTACATACTCTGGTCTGACTCTGCCCTCTCACAGTACACCCTGCCCTACATACTCTGCCCTGCTCACAGTACAAACCTTGTGCCCTAAATACTCTGCCCTATCACACAGTACCCACCCTAGCCCCTACTACGCTGCCCTCTCACGTACCCCCTGCCCTACCTACTCTTCCCTCTCACAGTACACCCTGCCCTACATACTCTGCCCTCTCACAATGTAACACCCTGCCCTACATACTCTGATACTCTGCCTCATCACAGTACACCCTGGCCTACTACTCTGCTGCCCTCTCACAGTACGCCTGCCCTACAGACGCTGACTCTGCCCTCTCACACATACAACCCTTCCCTACATCTCTGCTCTGTCTGCCCTCTCACAGTACACACAACACCCTGCCCTACATACTTCTGTGCCCTCTCACAGTCCCACACACCCTGCCCTACATACCGACTCTGATCTTCTGCCCTCTCAACAGTCACACAAACCCTGGCCTACATACTGTGCCCCCCCTCTCACCATTACGCCCTGCCCTACATACGCTGCCCTCTCACATACACCCTGTCCCTACATACTCTGACTTCTGCCCTCCACAGTACACAAACACCTGCCCTACATACTCTGCCTCTCACCGTACACCCTGCCTACATACTATGTCCTCTCACAGTACAACCCTGACCTACAATACTCTGCCCGCTCACAGTACCACCCTATACCCTACAGACTCTGCCCTCTCACAGTACACCCTGCCCTAATACCTGCCCCTCTCACAGTCCCCCCCCCTGGGCCCTACATACTCTTGCCTCTCACATACACCCGGCCCTACATACTCTGCTGTGCCCTCTCCATACCACCACCCTGCCCTCCATACCTGCCCTCTCACAGTACCACCTTTGCCCTACCATACTATGTCCTCTCACAGTACAACCCTGCCCACCTACTCTGCCCTCTCACAGTACACCCCTGCCCTACATACTCTGCCCCTCACATACAAACACACCTGCCCTACATACTCTGCCTCTCACAGTACCCACAAATACAAAACCAAACCCTCCCTAACATACTCTGGTGCCTCTCACAGTACCAAACCTTGCCCTACATACTATGTCCTCTCACAGTACAAAACCCTCCCTACATCACTCTGGCCCATCTCACAGTAACAACCTGCCTACATACTCTGCCCTCTCACAGTACAAACCCAACAACCCTGCCCTACATACTCTGTCTTGCCCTCTCAGTACAAAACCCTGGCCCTACATACTATGTCCTCTCACAGTACCACCCGGCCCTACCATACCCGCCCTTCCAATACCCCCGACCTAATACCCTACAATACTCTGCCCTCCACAGTCACCACAACCCTGCCCCTACACTCTGCCCTCTCACAGTACCAACCTGCCCTACATACTCTGCCCTCTCACATTACCACCCTGCCCTACATACTCTGCCTCTCACAGTACCACCCTGCCCTACATACTCTGCCTCTCACACGTACACAAACCCTGCACTACATCACGCGCCCTCTCACAGTAAGACAACAGCCCTGCCCTACATCTCTGCCCTCTCCACAGTACCACCCTGTGCCCTACATACTCTGCCCTCTCACAGTACACCTGCCCTACATACCTCTGCCCTCTCACAGTACAACCTGCCCTACATACTCTGCCCTCTCACAGTACAACCTGCCCTACATACTCTGCCCTCTCACAGTACAAAACCCTGCCCACATACTCTGACTCTGCCCTCTCACAGTACCACCCGCACTACATACTCTGTGCCTCTCACAGTACGAAACACCCTGCCCTACATACTCTGCCCTCTCACATAACCACCCTGCCCACATACTCTGCCCTCTCACAGTACCACCCTGCCCTACATACTCTGCCCTCTCACAGTACACCCTGCCCTCTACTCTGTCCCTCTCACAGTACACCCGCCCTACATACTCTGCCCTCCTCACAGTACAACCCCTGCCCTCCATACTCCTGCCCTCTCACAGTACCCCTACCCTGCCCTACATACCTCTGCCCTCGCACAGTACAACCCTGCCCTACATACGCTGACTCTGACTCTGTCTGCCCTCTTCATACAGTACAAACAACAAACAAAACCCTGCCCTACATACGCTGCCCTCTCACATTACCCCCTGCCCTACATACTCTCCCTCTCACAGTACACCACCCTGCCTCATACTCTGCCCTTCACAGTACACAACCCTGCCCTACATACTCTGCCACTCATCACAACAGTACCCACCCGGCCCTACATACTCTGGCCCTCTCACGAGTACAAACACCCTGCCTACATACTCTGACTCTGTACTCTGCCCTCTCACACAGTACCACCACCTTGCCCTACATACTCCCCTCTCACAGTACCCCCAACCCTGCCCTACATACTATAATCCTGCCCTCTCAACCGTACAACACCTGCCCTACATACTCTGGCCCTCTCACAGTACCACCCTGCCCACATAATCTGCCCTCTCACAGTACAAAACCTTGCCCTAAATACTCTGTCCCCGTCACAGTACAACCCGCCCTACATACTCGCCCCTCTCCCAGTCACAAACCCTGCTACATACTCTGCCCTCTCACAGTACCCACCTTTCCCTACATACTCTGATACCTGCCCTCTCACGTACACCCTTCCCTAATACTCTGCCCGTCTCCCAGTACACACCCTTCCCTACAACTCTGACTACTTGCCACTCTCACAGACGGCCCTTCCCTACATACTCTGCTGGCTGCCCTCTCAACAGTACAACCCTGCCCTACATACTCTGCCCTCTCACAGTAACACCCTGCCCTACATACTCTGCCCTCTCACGTCCAACAACCCGCCCTACATACTCTGCCCTCTCAACAGTACACACCTTTCCCTACAATACTCTGTCTGCCCTCTCACAGTAACAAACCCCTGCCCTACATCTCCTCCCTCTCACAGGACACCTGCCGACATACTCTACTCTGCCCTCATCACAGTCAACCCCTGCCCTACAACTCTGCCCCTCACGTAGCACCCTGCCTCTACATACTCTGACTCTGCCCTCTCAACAGTACAACAAACCCTGCCCTACATACTCTGCCCTCTCACCGTACACCCTGCCCTCATACTCTGCCCTCCTCACAGTACACACTTCCCTACATACTACTCTGCCTCTCACAGTCACAACCCTGCCCTACATACTCTGCCCTTCTCACATAAAACCCTCCCACATACTCTGCCCTCTCACAGTACCACCCCCACCCTTGCCCTACATACTCTGCTGCGCCCTCTCACAGTACCAACAAACCCTGCCCTACATACTCTGACTCTGCCCTCTCACAGTCACCACCCTGCCCTAACATACCTGCCCTCTCACGTACACCCTGCCCTACATACTCTGCCCTCTCAACAGTACACCCTGCCCTACATACTCTGCCCTCTCACGTACAAACACCCTGCCCTACATACTCTGCTGATACTCTGCCCTCTCCAGTAACCCCCTGCCCTCAATACTCGCCCTCTCACAGTACCACCCTGCCCTCTCACAGTACACCCTGCCCTACATACTCTGCCCTCTCTCCACTACCCCCCTGCCCTACATACTCTGCCCGCTCAACAGTACACACCTGCCCTACATACTCTGCCCTCTCACAGTACACCCCTGCCCTACATACTCGCCCTCTCCTCACAGTACAACACTGCCCTACTACTCTGCCCTCTCCCCATACACCCTGCCCTACTACTCTGTCCTCTCACAGTACCCACAACCCGCCCTACAATACCTGCCCTCTCACCGTACCACCCTGCCCTACAACTCTGCCACTCTCGACAGTACCACACTGCCCTACATCCTCGTACTCTGCCCCTCTCACAGTACACACAAAACCCTGCCCTCCTACTCTGTGCCCTCTCAACTCTCACGTACCACCTTTCCCTTCAACTTTGTATTAGTAGTATATAATTTGTGTATGAGGGAAGGTCTTATCCTGAGGCTTCTTAGGTGCGTGTATTATTTCCTGTAGGTGGCGCTCTGTGTCTCTCTATGTTCCCTCTCCTATTACTGATAATTGATCAATAAAACTTTATATCAGGAATAATCTCTCCTTCTATTTTTGTCTTTTCTCCAAAGGATTCATAATGGTTAAAAAATATTTGAAATCTTTCTACAAAGAAACAGCCCCGGCCCCGGGGGGCTCATTACTCTGACTGCCCCGGGTGTGGAGACGTAGCCCCGAGCCTCAGCTGCAAAGCCGCTCACCACTCACAGACTCTTTGTAATCTCAGACCCTTCCGCTGCTTCCTTGTCGTCACCTTACATACCATAATTGTTTTGGTGACGCACTCAGTTTTTGCCATTTTTAAACTAGTTGCAAAATACAATTCACGCGTCTGTGGAATGTCCTTGATGGAGATTGTGTGAGATGTCTGTGAGATGTCTGTGAGATGTCTATGGAGATTGTGTGTGGATGTCTTCAGGGTACGCCTGACTAAAGTAAGGAAGGTGGCCCCTGGACTGGTGGCTGCTCTTTTAGATAGTTCAAGTTGAAGGTCGGGATTTGCTGTGGCACTTTATTAAAGGGGTGGAACTATATGGAGGACCCTCGTCCGCGGCCTTTTCCGCGCCCGCATTCAAACGGAGGGTTGAAGCTGGCTGCCTGCGTAGGTGGCGCGGCGGGCGGCCCGCGTGTCGCGCCCCGCCGTCTCGGCTAGCCCCTCCTCGCACCTCTCCCTCCCCCCGCTCCTCGCCCGTCCCCGATCCGTCGTTCCCTTACCGGTTACAAAGTTTCCCGGTGCCCCTTCGGGCGGTAGCGGCTTCATGTTGGTGTTCGCGGCTCCCGTCCTGCCCTCTTGCCACGCCACTTCCGGTCAACCTGAGTCCGGCCCCGTAAAGGCTCTCCCCGTAGTGCGTTGCCGCCATTTTTACCAGCCCCCACGCGCTCCCTCTCCCTGCCATGGGCACCACAGCCAGCATCCGGTCCCTCCTCTTCCTAGGCTAGTGCGTGTGTCTCGGCGCCGGCTCAGCTTGTTGCGGTGGGGTCCGTACCCCGCCCCCCCCCCTCTATTCAAACCCCCCCCGGCTCGTGTTCCCTCTTCTTGTGGGCATGCGCTACAAAAAGCCTCGCTTCTCCCGGCGCCTCCCCCATCGTGCATGCCCCTTGCAGGGTTGTCAGGAGACCAGGGATCCCCTCTCAGTGCATGAATTCCGTCCATGGAACAGGTTCAGCATCCTTCTACAAACAGCCACAGCTTAATGGACTGTGGCTTTGGTCCTCTGGGGGTCAGGCAGGGCAAAGCCTGCTGCCGGGCGTTACTGCTCACTCCCCCCTACCCCCCTCCTGCCCTTTCCCCCCCCCCATGCCCGTTCCGGGGTTTAGCGCTCCAAGGCGCAGCCGCAGTAGGTCCCGCAGCCATGCGGTGCAATCTTACATTTGGTGCTGGCTTCTCGGTCCCTCGAAGTGGTGAGGTGGGATCCAGACGTCAAGGTGGCGGTCCCCTTCATCCTCTAATGGTCTTCCGGCGCCACTGCGATTCTGGGCTCAACGCCGTAGCGGGGAGTTCGGAGTCCGCTTCTTCTGATGTCCTTCCACATCCGCAGCCTCCCATCCTCCCATTCCAGTGGATTTCCCGCTCTCCGGTAGCGGCAATTGGTGGCCGCCTGCTCTTGTTACAGTGTCCTTCAGCCTCCATCGTGCAGCGTCCTCCTCCGTTGTACATCCGACCGTTGGAGTTTTTCAATATGCGGGTGCGGGGGGGTGGTGGGGGTTGCAGCGGGTTCTGATTTGTAGCGTTTTTGAATGGCCATGTTTGGATAAGTACACCCTCTTCTCCTCTACGCCTTCTGCACCGGCAGTCCCCCTCTCCCTCCGCTTTTTCTGTGATTCCAAGGATTCAGTTTATTGCGGCGTTAGCCCCCCTCGCTCTCGTGTGGATGACGAGTTTAAGCAAATATTGGGGCTAACACAGCTATATTATATATTTTTTTTCGGGTCTCTCATTTCTGTGGATCAACATAACTGTAGATAGGAGGCTGGTTTTGTGACAGCAATGTCTCAGGATCTAAACCGAGGGTGGCTAAAACCATTAACAATTGGCTTCAGGCCTTTCGGGCTGGGGTGCGTGATTGGTCGAAACAAACCCCGCGCGCTGTTCGGAGTTATTCATATATCATGACATGATTTACCTCTTCACATGGGGTTCCGCCTGGTGCGGTATGGCTGATGAATTTTCGGAGGCGGTTGCTTTGGAGCCAGTATGGGTTGGGTGGGGGCGTGAAGGCGGCTGCTGAATTGGATGCTGGTAACCTCGAACAAAAAACCCGTGAACGTTTCGAGATGGTCCCACTGGCTCGGCGTATCCTGTATGGAGGCGCGCGGGTCAGCTTAGTTCGGTTTTTCCGTTCGGTTTTCTTTATTCCCTTCAATTTTTCCTCCAGTTGGCTCCTTTTGCAATGAATCATGAAGTCTGCAGATGAGCACCCGGATGTCCCTTAGTTATCAGGGGGGAAGGAGGAGAGATGGGTCCGCATTGAGGGCCCATTTTTCAATCACCATTTCTCACACAGCACGTTTTCAAACCTGAGGTTTTTCCTCCCTTTGGAGTGTTCCAAAGAAGAACCTGGAAAGTTTCCGACTCATTCACCACTTGATCCTTCCCTAATGGTTCATCGTGACTGATGGAATTTCCCTGACATCGTCCCGTATCCTACGTCCTCTTTTGACAAGGGCAGTTTTTTCTTGTTGCGGCAGCGTGTAAGTGGCATTGCTGGCAAAGTCTTACATCGAGTCGGCTTTCCGACTCCTGCCTGTCACCCAGGATTGCTATCAAATCTTTTGGGTTGCATGTTCAATGGGATGTATTTTACGAACTGCCTCCCCATGGGCTTGCTCCCTTTCTTTCTTGCAAATATTTTGAGCTTTTCGATTTCAGTTCCTGTAGTGGGTGGGTCCGAATACTTGGTTTTCGTCGGTCACACATTACCTGGATGATTTTCTGTTTTTGGTGACCGGTGCTTCCCCGGTTTTTTCACATCTGTTGAGTCCTTCCAGTTTTATGGCGCGTTTGGGGTCCCTTTATCGCGGAAAAAGACGGCTGGCCATGCAAGGTTTTTGTCTTTTTGTCCCTTTTTGGGTATCTAGCTTGATTCCGAGCGATGTCTTCTGTTTGCCCTAGGGAGAAGCTCGACGGCTCTTGGCTGTGGTGAGGTTTTGCTCGGGTTAGGAAAGGTTACACTGCGGCAAGATGCAATCGTTTTGGGTTTGCCTGGTTTTTTGCAATGTCGGGTCATTCCGCATGGGCAGGGTTTTTTTTGCGGCGCTTGTCCCTGCCACTAAAAGATTTTTCCCACCCTGAACATGCGTATTCGTATTTCCACCCCGCTTTCGGGCTGATTTGCGGGTATTGGAAAGGTTTTTGCTTGGGGTATAACGGGGGCCATGACGTGCGGCAGGCCTTCAGAGGTACCTAATTCTGGAAATTTCAACTGTTCACGGACCTGCGGGCGCTCACTGATTCGGGGCATTTTCGCATCCGCATGGTGCGCGAGCCCTGGCCGCCCGAATGGTCTGCTTTGGGGGTTGGTTCGTAATTTGACGTTGTTAGAACTATGCCCGATCGTTGTGGGCAGTCGAGGCTCTGGGGTCGTTTCGTTTGCAAAATTAGCGCATTTTTTTTTTTGGACTGTATAATTTGGGGTTTGTTTTGCCTGTTAACAAACTGACTTCTTCTTCCCTTCCAGTTGTTGGCGTTGCTGATGCATCTGGTCCTTAGATGCTGGAATGGAACATATGTTCAGGGCACACATGTTCTGGGAGTTGACAATGTATTGGCTGACTACCGCTATCGCGACTTGACTTTCAGGGTTTCCGGCAGCGGTTCCCGGGAGCGGATTTGAGGGGTGTCGGTGCCCTCCCCATATGTGGTCCTGATCCACGGTTGATGGCGATGGTTTCGTCCTCGTTGGCCCCTGCAACATGGCAGCAGTATGTTAAGGCGTTGTGCAAGCAGCGGGGGACCGGGACATATGGCCGGAAACCCTTCTATGATAACAAGGTCACTCAGGATTACTTGTTACATAGGATGCGGGTATATATCGGGGGCAGTGAGCAGCGTCGTCTAGCTGGGGTAGTCCTTCTTTTTTGCAATTTTTGGGGTTGGCCCGAGCGCCCCAAGAAATCTTTTGCCATCAACCAGAGGTCCGTGAAGGGTTGGCGTAGGATCATATCCTGGCGAATCAAGCGGACGGTTTTTCTTTTGGCTCTGTTGTGCGATTGATTAAGTGGTGTTTTCCTGGTTTGTTTTCGTCCCCCCTTGAATCTTTTGTCTTTTTTTCTGACGGCGTTTAGCTTGGTTTTTTTTTCGGTGGCAATTCTGGATAGGAGAATTAGTCCCCCTCCTTCCTCGCGGCTAGACGACCATGGGAAGCGGCTTTTTTGCACGTTACAATACGCCCTGACTTATTGTAATGTTTTTAATGATGTTGTTCCAATTTGTTTTTTTGTTAGTACGATGCGCCCCAGGCCGGCGTTTGGTTTATGGGGCAATTCCTACATATTCTGTGGCGGGCCGAGGGCCTACATTCCGTCCCGGAGGCCGGAGCCTTGGGTTTCAACCAATCTGATGTGTGTTGATGGGCCATCAAGGTTTGAGATTGTCCAGGTGCTCCCTGAGCAGTGTCACTTACAGATCTGGCCTCTGGCCTGGTGGTGTATGGTTTTACTGCGGGGGGGTAATTATCTTTGCACTGTACGGGTGGCCGAGTTACTACTCTTCATTGCGCCAGGACCTTGAGCGCATTATGTAATTTTTTCGGAAGTGGGTAGTGTGGTCAGAGGTGATTCCCCGGGTGGTTTGGGAGGGGACCGTGATCTCTCGGCAGTGGAGAGGGGCTAGACTCACCATTCATACAAAGAATGTCCCCGTACGTTCAAGGGGAGGTGTGGAGTATGTTGTTGCGTCACAGGGAACTGGAGGGCATAATGCCAATCTGATAGCGTGAGGATGGGGCCCCACTTAAACAATATCGGTATGGATATTTTTCTTGTCGGGTAGTCAAGACGGTATCGAGCAGGCTCTCTTTTTTGTTGGGTGGTGGTCGCAGCACCGTGTAAGGGGTCAACGGTTCTGTTGATGGCGGAAAGGAGCGATGGAGGTGAAGGCTTCGGTTGGCCGCTCGGCAGCTGGGAGGCCACTGGCATACAATCTGCGTGCCCAATGGACGAGTTTACAATCAGTGCTTTTAACGAGTTTAAGAGTTTTTTTGGAATTTGTTAATTAAAACTAAAAGCTTGCCCAATTTTTAACCCACCAAAGAGAGGTCCTGTGTGGTTTATGGTATTCATTTTTGCTAATGTGATTTGCATATTAAAGGGCCCTGAGAGAGTTCACTAATGGTTTTTGGGTTCAATGGCCACGCATTCTGTTAGCTTCTGTGGATGTCTCTGTAGATATGTGTTGAGATGGTGTGAGATGTGTGGTGGATGTCTCTGTGAGATGTGTTGAGATGTGTGTTAGATGTCCTGTATGATGTCTGTGAGAATGTCTGCGAGATGTCTGGAATGTGGGGAGGGTTCTCTTAAGGATTAGGCGTCCACAGTATACAAAGGGAGAACTCGCAGATCTGCCATCTGACCCTAGTCCCCTCCTCGCGTTCAATTTTATCTTTAATCAATTGGACCCATATAGCAAGGACCAACTTGTAGGTGGGATCTTCATCTGGACTTCCTGTAAGAGAAAGATAGGATAGGAGGCTGCGCTTTTTTGTCGGCCTTGGGTTTGGTTCGGGCATGTGCCGGAATTAGCGAGACGAGTCTGGAGTCTGCTCCCGTATGGACTTATGACCATAGTATCCATAGTAATATCAGGCTGGAGGAGACTCAAGTCCCTCAATCCAACTTTTAAAAGAATTAAATAAATGTTTTATCCCCCCTAACCCGTGATATTTTATCTCTCCAGAAAGGTATCCGAGGCCTCCTTGAACAGTAGCATAGAGTGGGGGGGGGGGTGGGGCCGCCATACCAACCTCCTGCGCATAGAGTTCCATAGTCTCAACTGCTCTTAAACCGTAAAGACCTTGTCTATGGTTAGGTAACCCGCCTCTCCTCTCGGCGCATAGGTGCCCCCTGTCTATGGTGATGATATAACCTCCTCTTCTCCTAGGTGTAAGGATGCCCCTGTCTATGGTGATGGTAAGAACCCCCCCCTCTCCCTAGGGCGTAGATGAATGCCCCCTGTCTATGGTATGTCTACCATCCTCTCCTCTAGGTGTAGAGGAATGCCCCCTGTCTATGGTGAGGGTAGAATCTGCCTCTCCTCTAGCTAGAGGAGTCCCCCTGTCTAGGGTGCTGAGAACCTCATCTCCTCTAGGTGTAGAGGATGCCCCATGTCTATGGTGATGGTAGAACCTCCTCTCCTCTAGGGTGTAGAGGATTCCCCTGTCTATGGTGATGGTAGAACCTCCTCTCCTCGAGGTGTAGCAGGATGGCCCCCTTTCTATGTGATGTAGAAACCCCTCTCCTCTAAGCGTATAGGATGCCCCCTTGTCCTGGTCACAGGCCGAGTCTAAAAAGATCTTTGAGAGATCCTTGTACTTCCTCTATCAGGTATTTGTAAATGGTTTAATGAGGTCTCCCCTCATGGTTCGTTTTTTAAACTGAATAATCCCAAATTTGTGTAATCTGTCATTGTATTCGAGTCCCCCCCCCATTCCTTCCCTAATAATCCTGGTTGCTCGCCTCTGCACCCTTTCCAACTCTACTATATCCTTTTTGTAACACTGGTGCCCAAAACTAACTGTACACAATATTCCATGTGTAAGAAATACTGACCGGGATTTGTATAATGCAAACAAAATGTAAAAACTTTATCATGAGAATCTATTTCCTCTCTTGATACATCCCATATTTTTATTTGGCTTTTATTAAGCACAGCCACCTTGCTCCTGTCACTAAAATAAGTTATCATCCACCAAATACCCACCCCCAAGTCCTTTTCAGCTTCAGTTTTACTAAGTAATTGACCGTTTAGAACATAATTTATAACTTTTTGTTTCCATGGCCCAAGTGCATAACATTTTTTAAATTTTATCTACTTAAACCTCATCAACCATTTGTTTCTCTCTGGCCCATCCCTCAAGCTTCCAAAAATCCCTCTGTAATGCTAAACTATCGACCGCAGTATTTATTACTTTACACAGCTGTATCAATCTGCAAATCTTGAAACTTGACTGTTAAACCCACTACAAGGTCATTATAAAATATTCCCAGCATCTTTTTATATACAACCTTTATGTGGCACTGTGTCAATGCCTTTGAAAAGTCCAGTATACAAACATCCACAGCATCCCCCAGAATCCATTCTTGAACTTACCTCCTCGTAGAAACCAATCAGATAGTCTGACGGAGCGATCTTCTAAACCCTGCATGACGCTGGGTTAAAGGTTTGTGCACAGTGAGATACGCCAGGATAGCATCTCTAATAAACCCTTCAAATAAATTTTCCCCACCCAGCAGTTAGACTCACACGGGTCTTTAGTTTCCAGATCTCTATTTGATCCTTTTTTGTATATTGGTACCACATTTTCTATGCGCCATTCCTGTGGAACACATAACGCAGTCCTCATTGAAATCTTCAAATAATTAAAAATAACAGTCTGTCCTATCCACGGTACATAATTCATGCAGAACCCGGGGTGTATGCCATCTGTCCCCCCGGTGATTTATCATCTAGTGGTTTCAGGCGGCGCCGTACCCTTCCTTTGTTAAACTGTTGACATTATAAAAAGAATTTACATTATTTCCTCATTGTGTCTCCACCAGGGGAAATTTTTCCTGGGTAAGACAGTTTGAGAAGACGACATTCATTAGATTGGCCCTTTCCTCATCTCCGTCCACCATGACCCCCATGTTATTTCTAAGGGGACCCACACTCTCTGTTTTTAGTTTCTTATCATTTATATACTTGAAAAATAATTTTGGGATTATTTTTGCTCTCCCCTGCAATATTTCTCTCAGTCTCTATTTTTGCGGCTTTATCGGCTTTTTACACGGTATTATCTTTCTCTCTATAATCCTGTAATGGCCTCATCGCTACCTTTCAACGTTTTCAACACCTAAACGCTTTTCTTTCTCGTTATTGCTTCCTTACAAGAACTAATTGCCACATAGTTTTTTCTTTTCCTTTTTATGCTTTTTTTTCCCATAAGGTCTGTTTTTTCTCACGGAACTTTTTCAGAATATATGAGAAAAAGTCCCATTTTTTTTTGGGGGGGGGCTTTTGGTCTTGAGAGCATTATCCCAGTCTATGCCGTTTAAGGTCTTCCCTTATTTTGATGAAAATTTGCCCTCCTGAAGTTTAGAGTGGTTGGTTGCCCCTTCACTAACCTCTTAGTAAAGTATAATAACAAATCAATAATATTAGATCACTTTCCCCAAGGTTCCCCCCCAACGTAGTTTTGATACCCTCAGGTCTGTTGGTAGGAAAGGTCCGCAGTGCCCCCCCTCTTGTTGGCTCCAGACTGTTGCGACAGGTATTGTCCTTTGTTGTTGACAAGAACCCTGCTTACCCGTTTGAAGACCTGCAGTTTCCTGCCCCCCAATTCATATCTGGGTCATTGAAGTCCCCCATGATAATACTTCCACCATGCTTTTGGAGCGCATCCATCATTTCAACTTAGCAGCATTTCCTCGCTGCCTCATTATATTTTGGAGCCTTATAACAAACCCCTAGTATCTTTATTATTCTTTTTTTTCCCTCCTCGGATCTCCACCCTAGGACTCCACATTTGCGTTCCTGATGTCATCGTCGCAGGACGGCTTGAGGCAAGATTCACAGATAAACAAACCCCTCCCCCATGTCTATTTATACGATCCTTTCTAAAGAAACTATAACCCTCTATAGGTAACCGCCTCACACTACTGTCCAGCCATGTCTCGCTGTACCCACTATATCATAGACTTCCATTCCTCCATTGTGTTTTGGTGAGGCTTCTGGCATTTGTGTACCTACACTTTATAGGGTTTTCCCTGTCCGTATTCCTTTTGGTCCTTATTTCCCCCTTCTCCCCCCTGGACTCTGACTCTTCCAGTTTTTTCTCTATGTACACCTGTTCTATTTGCCCTGCACAAGTGGTAGTGCCCTCCCCCCAGGTCTCTAGTTTAAACCTCCGTGTCCAACCTTCTACGAAGCCATTTTTTCCCCTCAAACAGCAGCCCCCTCCACCATTGGAGGTGCATCCCATCCCTACTGTAGAGCCTGTTAGCCCACAGAACAGTCAGCCCAGTTTCTCCATGAACCCAACCCCTCTTCCTACAATACCAAGCCTACACAACTTTGAAAAAGCCACTTATTTACTCCTTGTCTCCCCGCTGCCTTCTGGTGTGGGCAACGTGTACAGGCAGTATTTCTGAGAAAATTACCTTGGGTCCTTGCCTGAGCTTATGGCCTAAATCTCTGAAATCATTTTTAAGGACTTCCACCTACCGGTTACTGTTTGTCATTAGTGCCAATGTGGACCGACTGCTGTTTCCTCACCAGCCCCTCCCGTAATTCCGCACCCCGATCCCGCAACATGCCCGAACCCGATCACCCGGCCAAACACACACTGTTTCGGTATGCACGTCTTTTTGTGACAGATTGCCCTGTGGTGTTCCCCTAATAATGGAATCTCCCCTACCAGCCCCTGTCTGTACTTTTGCCTTTGCTCCCATTACCCTCTTACGGATCACACATTCCCCTTTCCCTGGTTGCTAGCGGCCCACATCTTTCTGCAGCATTGCCACCAGAGCTGATAACCCACTCATCCGCCCAGCCTTGTCAACTTATTGGGGTGCAACCAGATCAGGACAGACTCCCTACAACTCTTCCCCGACCCCCACCTACCCCGCCTTCTACATGTTACCTACCACCCAACTAGCTGCCCCCTCACTCTTCCTCTGCAACCCCATACTTCTCTCCCCCACCCCATCTTCCCCAGAGAGTTTGTGCTCCAGGAGCATCAAACTTCGTTCCATATTATCATTGGCCCCAGCCTTAAACTTGCTCATAGATACGAATCTGGGCTTTCCGGTGAGCAATTTTCACACATCCCACACGCCGCCATATACCCTCACACACCCCCCACAGCAGTATATACCCCTCACCCACACACACCCCACCCAGCAGTATATAACCCCGCACAAACATCCCCACACAGCAGTATTCCCCTCACACCTATCACCCCCACACAGAGCAGTATTCCCCGCTCACACATCCCACACTCATATATATCCCCATACCCCCTCACACACCCCACAGCAGTATATACAACCCCCCACACAGTATATACACCCCACACAGCAGTATATACCCCCTCACACACCCCACACAGCAGTATATACCCCCCTCCACATCCCCCACAGCATTATTCCCCCTCGAACGGCGTTCAAGGAGATCTGATCCCAACCTCCTCCATGGCAGAAAATCAGAAGTCACAGACCGAGGGAAGTGGATGAGGATGCCCTGGTCCATCAGACAATGAAGAAGGGCGGATCATGTCAGATTCAGATCCAGGTCATTATAAGGATTATTCTGCCCACAGCAACAGAGCGGACCAGTCATCTTGACGGGTCGAAACAACATCCCAGAGTCTAGTTTACCCTCTCCACTTGTCCATTGGACTGAGGGTGGTAAGCTGAGGAGAAGTCCAACGCCAGAAGCGGGAAACAAACTGAACCCCCCCCCAATCAGAGACGATGGGGGTCATTTACTAAGGGGCCGAATCGCGCAATTCCGTCGGGTATCCCGACGATTTCCGTTGAATTCTGCGTTGAATTCTGCCGGGATTTTGGTGCACGCGATCGGATTTCGGCTCAATCGCGCCAGGTTGCATGCGACGGAAATCGGGTGGCGTGGTCGTCGGAAAACCCGATGAACGCGGAATTTAAAAAAAAAAATTTTGCTTGACACGCGCTTACCTGCACTAAGAAGAGGATGGTAAACTCCGTGTGGAGACTCCAACGGCAGCGACACCTAGTGGACATCGGGCGCACCACTGGATCGCGACAGGACCGGGTAAGTAAATGACCCCCGATGTGTTGAGGAAGATCTGTAAGCCGAAAGAAAAATATGTTGAAAGAATAGCTGGCAAAAACTTGTAGCGACGGCAGACCTGGAAGAGGGCAAAATGAGACATCTAATCTTCGAAAAACGGGTCCGTCACCGCCCATATACGGTATTGCCCGAGCAATATGGAAGTCCCGTACAAAGTCCACCCCCCCCCCCCACCCCCCCCCCCCCCGGGAGGTGGGGGGGTGTTGGGATTTTGGTTGGTTTTGATTGTTTTTGCTTTTTGTTGTGTTGTTGTTGGGTTTGTGGTTTTTTGATTTTGAGGTTGTGTGTAGTGGTTTTTTGTATGGTGTGGTGTTTTTGTTGTTGTTTGTGTGGTTTGGTTTGTGGGTGGTGGTTGTTGTGTTTTGTTTAGTTGTTTGAGTTTTTTCCCCCCCCCCCCCCCCACCCCCCCGGTTATTTTTTTAGTGAGTTTTGTTTAGTTTTTTGTTTTTTTTGGTATTTTTTTTTTTGGTGTAGGGGGTTGTAAAGTGGTTAGTGATTAGGGGGTGGTAGGTTTAAGGTTTGGATGGTGTGATGTTTTTGTTTGTTGCTTTGTGAGGGTTGTTTTATAGGATTGTATGTATTGTTTTTTTTGTTTGGATTTCTTGTTGCACTGGGTTCTCGGCAACGGAAGTAAGAGACTAGCTGGTTTCAGACAAGAAGGCTTATTACGGGCACAGGAGATGCATGATCCAGGTCAAGCCACCAGTAGTAGCGGGAGATAAAGGCCACAGAGTGTTGCACCCCCAAAACAAAATACTCTTCTGCAGAGCAGGTCGGACATACATCTGGCCAGGGGGAAGCTGCCGAAGCACCAGAGCAGCAGCAACCAACTGTTCTGGAGAGATGAAAATGTAACAGAAAAGGGAAAAACAGGGGGCACCACTTCGTATGTTCAAAAAATCAGTCTCTGGTAGTCAGACTTCTATAAAGAAGATAAGGTGGATAGGGTAGTCCGGCAGGGTGGTGCTCTTATTCTGGGCAAATATATTGATTGTGATGTAAAGGAAAACAGTAGAATGGCACTCACCCAAAAACTTCTTTTTCAATCCGGTTTATTGAGTAATACTCACACAAAAGTAGACGTATCAAAAACATGACGAGGGGAGGATGGACGTAGGGACTTCGACGATACACAACAAGGTGCTGACCCCGCTATTTGTCGCGCCACAGCACTTCGTCTGACTTGCCTGTTTTCAAAATTCTAAACATATGGCCTTTAAAGGCTTTTAGAGGCCCCGCCCCTATTCATTGTGAGCATCCTATTGGTGCTCGCCGAACAATATAGTTTTATGTTTAATAACAAAAACCTGCCTTCTAGCATCATATAACAGCAAAGATCTGCGTTACTATAGTACTTACCTAGGGCATTGCGTTTTTGGCAATCTCCTCGCTAGTAGCGTTTACCTATAGGGGTGGGATGGCCGTGGCGGTGCCACCCAAGAGGGGCCCAACCCCGCGGCCTTCCGCTGCGTCTGCACTTTTCCGGGGGCAGGCTCACGCTAGAACCATTCCCCAATCGGCGTGCTCTCTGGAGGGCTGACACCGGTATGCGAAGCTCACTAAGGTGTGTACTAGATAAAGTTTAGTATGTGGTTACTACATGGAGAATGTTACCATGGTTGCGTGGTGTTCCGCGGCACGTCGGCCCTCGCTCTGCTTCCCCTCCACTGGCTTGATTCGTGTGTTGTTTGTTTGTGCCGGCATCACGCGGCATCAGCACGTGGGGTTCCCCCGACTATGCCGGCTGTGTACCTGGTGTCCGATGTCCCGACCCTTTGAACGCTGAGTGCGGACTTTCGGGGGTTTCTTTCTTCTCTGTCCGGGGGCAGGTCCAGTCTTATTGGCCGGCTGTTATGGTGCCGCTCCTGATGAGGTGTCCTGCTCCGGATCTTGGAACCGTGGAGCGTGGGTGCCCGAAGTAGGGACTTCAAGCTGCTAGGACCTGGCTCGGGCTGGTCGTCTTGGGACCCGCGCTGGGCTTCCATCGTGTAATCATGAAACGCCGTTAGGATGCTATGCCCCACTGTTCCTGCTGCAACTGCCCATGCTGGTTTGATCAACTACTTGCTGCTGCTTATTGCCCTTCTGTGTGAATGTGGACTGCTTTGGCCAATTGTCTCTGTAGTTTGATCAAGTGGACATATTGCCTGTGCCCCTGCTGTTTGACCAACATACCCGCTGCCTATTGCTTCTGCTGTTTTGCTAACAGGACCGCTGCTTATTGCTTCTGCTGTTTGACTAACAGACCCGCTGCTTATTGCTTCTGCGGTTTGACTAACCGCCCGCTGCTTATTGCTCTGCTGTTTTGACTAACAGTACCCGCTGCTTATTTGCTTCTGCTGTTTGACCACCAACCCCTCTGCTTATTTCGCCTGCTGTCTGCCCACAGAACCCGCTGATTATTGCTTCGCTGTTTGACCAACAGACCCGTCCTATTTGCTTCTGCGTTTGACCACAAGACCCGCTGCCTATTGCTCCTGCTGTTTACCACATACCCGCTGCCTATTGCTTTCTGCTGTTGTGACTAACAGACCCGCTGGTCCTCTGCTCCTGCTGTTTTGACCAACAGACCCGCTGCCTTTGTCCCTGCTGTTTGAACAACAGACCCGCTGCCGATTGTCCCTGCTGTTTGACCAACAACCCGCTGCCTATTTGTCCCCCTTGCTGTTTGACCAACAACCCGCTGCTTTATTGGCTCCTGCTTTTGGACCAACAGACCCGCTGCCTATTGTCCCCCTGCGTTTGACCAACAGACCCGCGGCTTTATTGCTCCTGCTGTTTGACTAACAGACCCGCTGGCTACTTCCTGCTGTTTTTGACCAACAGACCCCCTGCCTATTGTCCCTGCTGTTTGACCAACGGACCCGCGGCTATTGTCCCCTTGCTGTTACAACAGACCCCGCTCTTATTGCCCTGCTGTTTGACCACAGACCGCTGGCCTATTGTCCCTGCGGTTTGACCAACAGACACGCTGCCTAGTGTCCCTGCTGTTTGGACCACAGACCCGCTCTTATGCTCCTGCTGTTTTACTAACAGACCCGCTGTCTACTGCTCCTCCTGCCCCTGCTGTTTGACTAACATACCCGCTGCTTATTGCTCTGCTGTTTGACCACAGACCCGCTGCCTATCGCTCCTGCCTGGTCTGACCAAGGAACAGACCCGCTGTCTACTGCTCCTGCTGTTTGACTAACAGACCCGCTGCTTATTGCTCCTGCTGTTTGACCAACAGACCCGCTGCCGAGTTGGAGGGGTGTCGGTGCCCTCCCCATATGTGGAGCCTGATCCATGGTTGATGGCGATGGTTCAATCCTCGGTTGCCCTGGCAACATGGCAGCAGTATGGTAAGGCGTGGTGGGCTTGGTTGCCAGCATCGGGGGACAGGGACATATAGCGGGACCCTGCTGTGAGAACAAGGGTCACTCAGGATTACTTGTTGAGCATGAGGGATGCGGGTATATCGGGGGCAGTGGAGCAGCGTCGTCTAGCTGGGGTGTCCTTCTTTTTGCAATTTTTTGGGTTGGCCGACCCCAAGAAATCTTTTGCCATCAGACAGGCCGTGAAGGGTTGGCGTAGGGAGCATATCCCTGGCGAATCAAGGCGGACGGTTTCTTTTGCTCTGTTGTGCGACTTGATTAAGGGGTGTTCCGTGGTTTGTTCTTCCCCCTTTGAATCTTTGCTTTTTTCGACGGCGTTTAGCTTGGTTTTTTTTCGGTGCATTCTGGATAGGAGAATTAGTCCCTCCTTCCGCGGCTAGACCAGGGGAAGTCGGCGTGTTTTGCACGTTACATACGCCCTGACTTATTGTAATGTTTTTAATGATGTTGTTCCAATTTGTTTTTTGTTAGTACGATGCGCCCCAGGCCGGCGGTTTGGTTATTGGGGCATTCCTACATATTCTGGGCGGGCCAGAGGGCTACATGTCGTCCGGGAGGCCGGAGCCTTGGGTTTCACCAAGCTGATGTGTGTTGGAGGGGCATTCAAGGTTTGAGATGGGTCCAGGTGCTCCCTGAAGCAGTGTCAATTAGCAGATCTGCCTCTGGCCTGGTGGTGTTGGTTTTACATGCGGGGGGGTAATGATCTTTGCACTGTACGGGTGGCCGAGTTACTTACTCTTATGCGCCAGGACCTTGAGCGCATTATGTAATTTTTTTCGGAAGTGGTGGTAGTGTGGTCAGAGGTGATTCCCCGGGTGGTTTGGAGGGGAGCTCGTGATCGCTCGGCAGTGGAGAGGGCTAGACGCACCATTAATACAAGAATGTCCCGTTACGTTCAGGGGAGGTGTGGAGTAGTTGTGCGTCACAGGGAACTGGAGGGCATAATGCCAATCTGATGCGTGAGGATGGGGCCCACTTAAACAATATCGGTATGGATATTTTCTTGTCGGGTATTCAAGACGGTATCGAGCAGGCTCTCTTTTTGTTGGGTGGTGGTCGCAGCACCGTGTAGGGGTACACGGTTCTGTTGATGGCGGAAAGTGAGCGATGGAGGTGAAGGCTCGGTTGGCCGACTCGGCAGCTGGGAGGCCAGCTGGCATACAGCGGCCGGGCCAATGGAACGAGTTTACAATCAAGTGCTTTTACGAGTTTAAGAGTTTTTTGGAAATTGTTAATTGAAAAATAAAGCTGTGACCAATTTTTATACCCAACAAAAGAGAGTCTGTGTGGTTTTATGGTTATTCGTTTTGCTAATGTGATTTTCATATTAAAGGGCCTGAGAGAGTTCATAATGGTTTTTGGGGTTCATGCCACGCAGTCTGTGAGATGTCTGTGAGATGTCTCTGTGAGATGTGTGTGAGATGTGTGTGAGATGTGTGTGAGATGTCTCTGTGAGATGTGTGTGAGATGTGTGTGAGATGTCTGTAAGATGTCTGTGAGATGTCTGCGAGATGTCTGGAATGTGGGGAGGGTTCTCTGAAGGATTAGAGCGTCCAGCAGTAATACAAAGGGAGAACGCGCAGAGCTGCCATCTGACCCCTAGTCTCCTCATCGCTTCATTGTATCTATTAATCAATTGGACCCAGATAGCAAGGACCAACTTGTAGGTGGGAATCTTCAGCTGGACATTCCTGTAGAGAAGATAGGAAGGAGGCTGCGCTTTTTGTCGGCCTGGGGTTTGGTTCGGGCAGGTGCCTGAAGTAGAGAGACGAGTCTGCTCCCGGATGGACTTATGATCATAGTATCATAGTATATAAGGCTGGAAGGAGACGCAAGTCCATCAAGTCCAACCTTTAAGAATTAAATAAATGTTTTATCCCCATAACCCGTGATATTTTATCTCTCCAGAAAGGTATCCAGGCCTCTCTTGAACATGTACATAGAGTCCGCCATAACAACCTCCTGCGGCAGAGAGTTCCATAGTCTCACTGCTCTTACAGTAAAGAACCTTTGTCTATGGTGATGGTAAAACCGCCTCTCCTCTAGGCGCAGAGGATGCCCCCTGTCTATGGTGATGATAGAACCTCCTCTTCTCTAGGTGTAGAGGATGCCCCTGTCTATGGTGATGGTAGAACCCCCTCTCCTCTAGGCGTAGAGGATGCCCCCTGTCTATGGTGATGGTAGAACCTCCTCTCCTCTAGGTGTAGAGGATGCCCCCTGTCTATGGTGATGGTAGAACCTCCTCTCCTCTAGGTGTAGAGGATGTCCCCTGTCTATGGTGATGGTAGAACCTCCTCTCCTCTAGGTGTAGAGGATGCCCCCTGTCTATGGTGATGGTAGAACCTCCTCTCCTCTAAGCGTAGAGGATGCCCCCTTGTCCTGGTCACAGGCCGAGGTATAAAAAGATCTTTGGAGAGATCCTTGTACTGTCCGCTCAGGTATTTGTACATTGTAATGAGGTCTCCCCTCAGTGGTCTTTTTTCTAAACTGAATAATCCCAAATTTTGTAATCTGTCAGTGTATTCTAGTCCCCCCATTCCCCTAATAATCCTGGTTGCTCTCCTCTGCACCCGTTCCAGCTCTACTATATCCTTTTTGTACACTGGTGCCCAAAACTGTACACAATATTCCATGTGTGGTCTGACCAGGGATTTGTATAAGGGCAAAACTATGTCTTTATCATGAGAATCTATTCCTCTCTTGATACATCCCATTATTTTATTTGCTTTAGCAGCAGCCGTGTTGGTTGCCCCTTCCCTAACACTCTTAGTAAAGCGTAATACAAAATCAATGATATTATGATCACTATTACCCAAGTTCTCCGCAACCTGTAGTTTTGATATCCCATCAGGTCTGTTGGTAAGGATAAGGTCCAGCAGTGCCCCCCCTCTTGTTGGCTCCAGGACTAGTTGCGACAGGTAATTGTCTTTTGTTGTTGACAAGAACCTGCTACCTTTGAAGGACCTGCAGGTTTCTGCCCCCCAGTCAATATCTGGGTAATTGAAGTCCCCCATGATAAATACTTCACCATGCTTTGAAGCCGCATTCATTTCACTTATCAGAATTTCCTCTCCTGCTTCCATTATATTTGGAGCCGTATAACAAACCCCTAGTAATATTTTATTATTCTTTTTCCCTCCCCTTATCTCCACCCATAGGGACTCCACATTTGCAAACATTTTTATGCATTTTTTATACATTTGTAACCTAATACATATGTTATTACATATGCTTACAGCTACTAGTTTACTGAATTGTAATCCCTCAGACGCTCTTCTATCTGTCTGAGTCTCTATTCATATAATATAATCCTTTTACATGTTTTTTATATATGCATTACTTATTTATATTTTTTTATATATATGTATTTACTATTCAGCAGAACATCTGTATTTATTTTTGTTATAGAAATTGTGTGTACGGACCTGATGAAGGAGGCGTTCCGCTTCCGAAACGCGTTGTCCACTTTGACTTTGAATTAAAATATGAACATTGAGCAGCGCGGGTCCATCCTGTGTTTTTTTCCCTTCTCAAAATTTACCTGTTACTTTGTCATTAGTGCCAATGTGGACCATGACTGCTGGTTCCTCACCAGCCCCTCCCAGTAATCCGTCAACCCGATCCGCAACATGCCGAACCCGAGCCCCCGGCAAACAACACACTGTTCGGTATGCACGGTCTTTGTGACAGATTGCTGTTTGACTAACAGACCCGCTGCCTATCGCTCCTGCTGTTTGACCAACAGACCCGCTGCCTATTGCTCCTGCTGTTTGACTAACAGACCCGCTGCCTATTGCTCCTGCTGTTTGACCAACAGACCCGCTGCCTATTGCTCCTGCTGTTTGACTAACAGACCCGCTGCCTATCGCTCCTGCTGTTTGACCAACCACCGCCCCCGCTGTCTATTGTCCTGCTGTTTGACAACAGACCCGCTGCCTATTGTCCTGCTGTTTGACAACAGACCCGCTAGGCTATGTCCCCTGCTGTTTGACTCACAGACCCGTGCCTTATGGCTCCTGCTGTTTGACCAACAACCCGCTGTCCTATGTCCCTGCTGTTTGACAACAGACCCGCTGCTTATTGCTCCTGGCGTTTGACTAACGACCGGTCTGCTTACTGCTCCTCTGTTTGACCAACAGACCCGCTGGCCTATTGCTCCTGCTGTTTGACCACAGACCCGCTGCCTATTGTTCCTGCTGTTGACCACAGACCCGCTGCTTATTGCTCCTGTCTTCTGTTACCAACAGACCCGCTTGCCTATGTCCCTGCTGTTTGACCAACAGACCCGCTGCCTATTGTCCCTGCTGTTTGACCACAGACCCGCTGCTTATTGCTCCTCTGTTTGACTAACAGACCGCGTCTATGCTCTGCTGGTTTTGACTAACGACCCGCTGCTTATTGCTCCTGCTGTTTGACCAACAGACCCGCTGCCTATCGCTCCTGCTGTCTGACCAACAGACCTGCTGCCTATGTTCCTGCTGACCAACGGACCCGCTGTCTATTGCTTCTGCTGTTCAGGACTCTATATTGATGCAGGACTCTATATTGATGCAGGACTCTATATTGATGCAGGACTCTATATTTATGCAGAACTCTATATTGATGCAGGACTTTACATTGAATCTGGATGTACAGGAAGGGCAATCTGGAGATGTATGGTGCCCTGATGGACAGTGCGTAGCCTTGGACCCTGGATATGTCAGCAAAGGTATGAGCCCTTGGAGAGACCAGAACCTGGGGGGCAATGGTGGTCGCCCAAATGTCTTGACTACTTGGAGGGTTAGGGATGATCCTGGTTTCCGGGATGTAACCTCCCCCTGTATGGGGCCTGTCGGCTATCAGTATGAGGTCCCTGGGTTCTCAAATGGGAGTATTCCGGACAGGAAATGTTCAGGCAGCTGCCATTGGATTAAAACCGAGACGGACTATACTATGGCCAGGGATGGGATCCCGAAGGGGTCAGACTGGGTACCGCTAGCTCCTAAATGGGTATATGGTAAAAACTCTGATTATGGGTCTCTGCCTTGTCTGGCCAGGTCCGAGGATTACGGTTTGGTGCATGAACTTAGCTGTGAAGAAAGTCTGAAGTGGCCATGGTACGGCAGATCTGCATCTGTACTGTCATCCTCTGGAGATGTCAGGGGGATTAATTGTACTAACACCAGTACCCCTGAGCAGTGTTCAAGTATTAATCACCTGAATGGGGGTAAAATTGCTACAGAAGTTAGCGATAAAATGAATAAGGTTGGGTTTTACATTAACGTCTGTAGTCGTGCTGAAGGGATAGAACCTGTAGGGCCAAGTATAAACGAGTTGGATAATGGGAACTCAAGAATTGTGTTGTCAAGATATATGTTAATTGTTATTAAGAAAGGAACTCCAAAGGGTTATCTAAGAAGACCATGGGTACCGAAAGAAGTGATGAGACCGTATAGGGGATGTAAGGGTGGAAGAAAGTGTAAAATATCAAAGAGGGGGATGAAACCGTTTATTCCCTCCATATTGACAGGGAACGTTCGGTCCATTGTGAACAAAATTGATGAGCTGCAAAGCCTGGTTATGTATAAAAAGTCCATCTCTAACTGCTGCTTGCTGTGTTTCTCAGAGACATGGCTGCATGAAAATATCACTGATGCATCGGTGTCCCTGCCAGGATTTAGTCTCTTTAGGTTGGACAGGTCTGGGCTAAGTGGTAAAAGTCGGGGAGGGGGTGTAATGGTGTATACCAACGATTCCTGGTGTCCGAAGGGACAGGTAACGATTCGTGGTCAGCATTGTTGTAAGGACATTGAGATTCTGGCAGTAGCAATCCGACCTATATATCTACCAAGGGAATTTACAGTAGTTGTGGTGATTGTCACATATATCCCCCCCTCTGCAAAATGAGAAATTGCGAGTGACACTCTGCAAGCGGTGGCTGGAGATATGCAAACTAGGTACCCGGATGGTCTGATAATCGTCACGGGTGACTTTAATCACGTGGACGGGAAAAAACTATTTCCAAAGTTCTGGCAATATGTCACCAATCCAACTAGAGGAGAGAATGTCCTGGACCTGTTGTTGGTCAATGTTAAAGATGCATATCGTCCAGTCACTCTGCCCCCGTTAGGAAGATCTGACCATAATCTAACCCTGTTATACCCCAAGTATTACTCAGTGAGACACAGTAAACCAATCAGTTCTTTCCAGGTCAATGTGTGGTCTGAGGAAGTGGAGTGTGAATTACAATCATGCTTTTCAACAACGGACTGGGACTTGTTCTTTAGTGAGTCTGGAGGGGACATTAACATGTGTGTGGACACGGTGACTGATTATATTAACTTTTGTGTAGGTTCTATAGTGCCGGTCAAGACTATTAGGAAATACCCTAATTCTAAACCATGGGTTACCAAAGAGCTCCAGGTTCTACTGAAGCAGAAACATAAAGCATTCCGGGTAAAGGATGGGGACCTGTATAGGGAATCACTGAAGGAGGTTAAAGTTATGATTCGGGAATGTAAAAATAGATATAAAGAGAAACTGGAAGGCAAATTGGCTGCCAACCAGGTCAGTGAGGTCTGGAAGGGTATGAAACTAATAACAGGGATGCAAGCAAAGATGGCTGGTTTGGCAGGGGATAGAGATAATGCGAATGCCCTGAACTCCTTTTTTAATCGGTTTAGTACAGGGGAAGGGACCCCATGTACCGATTGTGTTGGGGACACTGACGAGGAGGATTTTATTTTGGGAAGTAGGGCCAATAAAGATGTTGGTTTCTCAATTCTGGCAGAGGATGTAATACGTGAACTAAATAAACTAAAGGTCAGAAAGTCGTCAGGTCCGGACTGCGTAAGCGCGAAGATCCTTCGAATGTGCTCTGGGGAACTTGGCCCTGTTTTCTGTGAACTGTTTAATCGTAGTATTTCAGCTGCAGTGGTTCCTACGTTATGGAAGACGTCGTGTATTATTCCGGTCCAAAAGGTCAGGGCTCCGAGAGAACCAAATGACTACCGCCCGATAGCGTTAACACCGATAATTATGAAGGTTTTTGAACGTTTTATTTTGAGACGTCTTGCTGAAGTAGTTGGACCGTATCTTGACCCTCTACAATTCGCAACCACGTCTGGGTGTGGAGGATGCGATTCTTTATCTGCTCCACAGGGTATACATGCATCTGGACGAGCCGGGGTCTGAGATCAGGATAATGTTCTTCGATTTGGGAGTGCTTTTAATAGGAATCCCGAAACATCTATGTCAGAAATTGGGTAAAATGGGGGTTGGTTCTGGCCTAATTCAGTGGATCTTTAATTATCTGATATTAAGACCGCAGAAGGTGAAAATTGGAAACACGGTGTCGGATGTGGTTGTGAGTAACATTGGAGCCCCACAGGGGACTGTTCTTTCCCCGTTTCTATTCACCATTTACACTGCAGACTTTCAAAAAAATAGAAGTCAGTGTTTCCTGCAGAAGTATTCGGATGACACTGCGATAATAGGGTGCATAAAAGAGGGAGATCTGTCTGAATATTGGTCAACCATTGATGTGTTCTCGGAGTGGTGCGACACAAATGGCTTGGTATTGAATCTATCTAAGACCAAGGAAATGGTAATCAGTTTCCGAAAAGAACGGGATACTGATGGTGAGCCTACAAAGATTAGGGGTGTCGCAGTGGAACGCGTCACAAACTATAAGTATCTGGGCGTCTATCTGGATGATAAGTTATTGTGGCATATAAATTCAGAGAAATTGTATAAAAAGGCGTCCGGGAGACTGTACTTTTTAAGATCGCTCAGGTCCTTTGATGTGGACTGTAGGATGTTGTTGTCCTTCTACCAGTCTGTAATTGGAAGTGTTTTATTCTATGCGGTGGTATGTTGGGGAAACAATGCTCGCACGACTGACTTAAACAAATTTAAGAAATTGGTCAGGAAGGTGAACTCAATTGTTGGCTCTAAGACAGAGGATTGGGAGTCAGTCTTGTGTGCGCGTATGCTCTCCAAATTCAAGTCCATTGTATGTAATGAGAAGAACCCATTACATAACACACTGATGGGTCAGCGCAGCACATTTAGTGATCGGTTTCTGCATATTAAATGTAGAACGAATCGTTTTAAAACCTCCTTTATACCGAGGGCAATTGCATTAGTTAACATGGGCAAGTAATTAATATCCGTAACCATGGTGCTTTTTCTATTTTTCTTACTTTTTTACTGTTTTTTAAAATTACTTTTTTATCTATTTGTATATGTATGTTGTATAGTATATTGGGCTCATGAATGGAGGTGTTGTTGTTGTCGTTGTGACAAAGTCAATTTCCCCTATGGGGACAATAAAGCATTCTATTCTATTCTATTCTATTCTATGGAGATAGTTACTATGGTCTCTACAGGGTAAAACTAGAACTCTGAACAAGAACAGGTCTAATACACATAATGAGAGGTTCGTTTTTTCCTTTAATTTTACACCTCAAGCTGATCAGCTATTAGGTCCAACTGGCACATAGTTGAAGCTGACAGAGAGCTGAATGAGATAGCGGCCAGAGGACCCCTAATAACATTTCGCAGGGGTAAGACAATAAAGTCGGAATTGGTCCACAGCAGTTTTAACCCCGCAGGAGATAATTGGTTGGAGAGCTCAGTACCGAAAGGGAATTACCCATGTGGGAACTGTAACCATTGCCCACAATTTGATAAAAATAAAGAAGTAAAATGTGGAGACCAAAAAATTAAGATCAACCAACTCATAACATGTAGAACGGATTTTGTGGTGTATATAATTTTCTGTGCATGTGCCAGGTTCCACATAGGAAAAACTATAAGGAAACTTAATACCCGCTTTACTGAACATCTAAGATCCCTTAGAACAGGCCATGGGGCTCCTAGATTGATCGAACATGTCAGAACACACCACAACTCGGACCCCAAATCATTAAAATTCGCTGGTATAGAACGGGTCCCTATTCCACGAGGAGGCGTGACCTGCTGCAAAAAGAAGGGAGATGGATTTTACAGACGGGGGCCCTAGGACCAATAGGGCTAAACAATAGAATTGATATATCCCATACCAATAGTCCACTCCGCATCAAGCTATGATACCTTAGTTCCTCTTAATTTATTCATCTATAATAAGTTTAAATGTAGTTGCTAAGTGCATTTGTTCTCTAAATGGGAGTGTTCACTGAAAAGTAATTGTTTATATCTCAGATACGCTAATCCCATGTTTTGTGTCACTAAGTGTTTGTGACACTTTACAACCCTTCACACATGGCCATAACCACCCCACAAGTCTCGCCCCACAAGTCTCGCCCCACTCCTGCCTTCATCCTATATTTTAGCGTTTACAATGAATACTAAGTGACCGTTACCTGTGGCGTAAACTCAAATGCTTCACAGTGTCTCCATAGTAGCCACATACTAACGAGTACCACCTTAGTGAGCTATCACGATACCGGCGTCATCCCTCCAGAGCGCACGCCGATTGGGGAATGGTTCGAGCGGGAGCCACGCCCCCGGAAGTGCAGCCCGGCAGCGGACGCCGCCATCTTGGGGTTGGCACCGCCACGCCATCCACCCCTATAGGTAAACGCTACTAGCGAGGAGATTGCCAAAATGCGATTAGCCCTAGGTAAGTACTTATAGTAACGCATATCTTTGCTTTATATGACGCTAGAAGGCAGTGTTTTTGTTATTAAACATAGAAACTATATTGTTTCGCGAGCACCAATAGGATGCTCACAATGAATAGGGGCGGGCTTGGGAGGTTTAAAAGGCCATATGTTAGAATTGTTTGAACAGGCAAGTCAGACGAAGCGCTGCGGCGCGAAACAGCTGTCATGCCACCTGTTGTATCATGCAGTCCCTACGTCCCTCCCTCCCTTCGTTCATGTTTTTGATACGTCTATTTGTGTGTGAGTATTACTTAATAAACCGGATTGAAAAGAAGTTTTTGGGTGAGTGCCATTCTACTGTTTTCCTTTACATTTGTTCTGGAGAGATAATGGGTTATTTACTAAAGGCCCATGACCGCATTTTTGTTGGGTTTCCCGACTTTTCGGGGATCTTGCAAGGGATTGTGTCGACGCGATCAGTTTGTGTCGTAATCGTGCAAGCTTTCACAAATCGGGGGCAGGCCATTGGACAGATTGGAACTGAGCACAGGATTTAACATTTAAATTGTGTCACTAGCCAAGCACTTACATGCACCAGGAAGAAGAAGAGAACTCTCGGGGACCTGAGCGGGAAGTGACACATGCAGGATATCGGGCGCAGGATCTTAGTGACTCCCCGCACAGCACATTATACACGGACAATGCACTTACATGCACCAGGAAGAAGAAGGTGAACTCCGACGGAGCTGAGCGAGGAAGCGACACATGCAGGATATTGGGGCAGGATCTTAGTGACTCCCGCCAGACATTATACACGGACATGCACTTACATGCAACCAGGAAGAAGAAGGTAAACTCCGGGGACCTGAGCGGGAAGTGACACATGCAGGATATCGGGTGCAGGATCTTAGTGACTCCCCGCACACGCATTAACACGGACAATGCACTTACATGCACCAGGAAGAAGAAGGTGAACTCCGACGGAGCTGGAGCGGGGAAGCGACACATACAGGATATCGGGCGCACGCTGTAGTGAATTGCGGCAGGCTTCTTCCTCGTGGGACATTCTGGATCGGGGATCGCTCAGTGACCGCGTAAGTAAATGTGTTCCTATTATGCTTAGGAACCGGCTCTTCTCCAATGACATCTGAGGCACGGGAAAGGGCATCCACCTTGATATTCTTCTCTGCAGGTCGGAAGTGGATCATCAGGTTAAAGGGGAGAAGAAGAGTGACCTTGGGACAGATTACTTACCGGCCCATTTGCGACAGCGGCGTGTTTCTGCACAGGATTCGGGTCCGGCGGGATTTATGAAGGCAGTTCTCTCGCCGTCCACCAGGTGGCGCTGCTGCGCTGAAAATCATTCACGCGCCGGAATGCCCCACCTCGGACCAGGTGAAGGTAAGCGCTCCCAAGCGACACTTTTTCGGTTCTTAAATGCTGCGTTTTTTTCCGAATACGTCGGGTTTTCGTTCGGCCACGCCCCCCGATTTCCGTTGCGCGCAAGCCGGCACCGATGCGCCACAATCCGATCGCGTGCGACAAAATCCCGGGGCAATTCAGGTACAATCGGCGCAAATCGGAAATATTCGGGTAACACGTCGGGGAAAACGCGAATCGGGCCTTAGTAAATGACCCCCATTGGATGTCTGGAGGTATGAGAGGTTCTTATGATCTGTGTAAAAGAGACTGGATGGCGAGCTCCCTCCATAAGATAACGCCATTCTTCCAGGGCAAGTTTAATGCCCAAAAGTTCTCGATCCCCTATAGAGTAATTCTTCTCTGTGGGAGAAAAGGTTTTAGAGAAGAAGCGCATGGAGTGTTTCAGCCCTTAGGCCTTTGTGGGTTAACCTGCACCTACAGAAGATGCATCCACCTCGAGAATAAAAGGCTTCTCCTAATCAGGTCTGGAGAGAACAGGAGTCGTGGCAAAGGCGGACTTTAAAGCCTTTAAGGCGTGGATTAGCGCCCTTCTTGGTGAGAGCGATGATGGGAGACACCAGAGTAGAAAAATGTGGGATAAATTGCCTGTAGTAGTTCGAGAAGCCAGGAACCTGTGGATGGCTCGCGAACCTTCTGGACGCGGCCACTCGCAGAACTGCCAACAGTTAGGCTGGATCCATTTGGAGCCTTTGTCGGAGATTATGTAACCGAGGAAAGGTAGGCTTCGTGGTGGAAAAGACACCCTCAAGCTTGGCGTAGAGACAATTATCCAGCTGGACTTTATAACAGCTGGAGCATTACAAAGTCCTAATGGCATCACAAGATATTCAAAATGTCCAACTCGGGTGTTAAATGCTGTCTTCCATTCACAATGCGGATCCGGATGAGGTTTGTAGGGCCCACGCAGGTTCCAGCTTGAGAAAATCCTGGAACCACACAGGCGGTCAAGAGCTCGTGATCAACGGCAGAGGATAGCGGTTTAACTTGATCTGTTAAGTCCGCAATCGTCAATGCAAGGAAGCAAGGAGCTGGTCTCTTGGTAACAAAGAAGAATCCTGCGCCTGAAGGAGAGGAGGGACTTCCGTATGAAAGGTCTTTGCAAGTTCTCCTTAATATATCCTACATGGCTGTGGTGTTTTGGGAACGGAGAGCGGGTACACTTGACTCGGGGAGGAGAGGTACCTGGCAACAAATCAATAGGGCAGTCATAGGGACGGTGAGGTGGCAAGGTCTCTGTCTTGCTTCTTGGAGAATACATCAGTGAAGTCCTGTTAACACGTTGGTAGACCTTCCAAAGGCTTGGGGGACACGGAGGAGATCAAGACGGTA
Source organism: Engystomops pustulosus (assembly GCA_019512145.1). Taxonomy (NCBI): domain Eukaryota; kingdom Metazoa; phylum Chordata; class Amphibia; order Anura; family Leptodactylidae; genus Engystomops; species Engystomops pustulosus. The sequence continues at coordinate 63,364 of WNYA01000843.1, forward strand.
CTGGTAGAGGAGCCACCATACAGCGGGACTGGCACTCTAACCCTAACAAAGAATTTCCCCCATCATCCAGTTGAGTACTGGTGCATTGAGCTGCAGCCACGGAAGGCCCAACAGGATGAAGGATGTGGGCCGTGGAAGGACATAAAAGGACAGTCTCTCTCTGTGCAGCACACCGACCTGCAAGGACAGAGACTTGGTGCAGTATGAACCGGGTCAGAGAGGATTTGGCCTGTGACAGAGGAGATGACCAAAGGCTTCTTGAGGCAAAACACAGGGATGTGATGCCCGGGAGACCAGAGCGGCCTCCACAGAAGTTCCCTGCGGAACGGAGTACAAAAGAAAACAGAGACTTGGATCGGGGTGCCGGTGCCAATGCTGAGGAGCACTGGAATCATCAGGCGTGGAGAAGAAGTTGGCTTACAACTAGGGACGCTTCCACCAAGAACCCTAGGTACTGGTGTTTTCCGTACGCTGGCGATGGACAGGACAAGTCCCGTTGAAAAATGCTCTGGGCTGACACAATACAGGCAGAGGTTTCCCTGACATCTACTGATACGCTCCTGGGAAGAGAGTCTGTCCACCCCAAAGGCTCATATGCAGATGGTATGACCGGAGGCTGGAGCGGCCTTTGTAAAGCAGGAGCCAGGTGAGGAAGACGTTGTGGGTGGACTTGAGATTGTTTGAGGCGTAACTCTTCGGCACGCTCCCTAAATCGCACGTCAATCTGAGGGCTAAGGTGATGAGATCACCCAGGGTAGACAGCAGATGTTGTATATTGTATAATAAACTGTCTTCATCTTCTTTCCAAAACAAAACAACGGGGAATACAGTTAAAAAAGTTTAATTTATGTCCCCTCAATCAAAAATCAAAAATTCTGTAAGCAAATCTTGCCTGTTAAGGGATCATTTTAAAGTGCACTGAGGTGTATCACCCCTTTTGCACAAACTATGTGGAGGTGGTCTTGTAGTACATTTATGTTTGAGTGGCTGTACTCTTGTTATAGCCATACTTGCTGTGCAGGTCAGCCTTGGAAGTTGTTATCTTGACCAGTCACACAGATTTGGGGGTCACTCTTGTCTAAGCCTGTATTAGGGAAAAACCATCTACAGGGCTCTGAATGGAGTTAAGCCTGAAGAATTTAATAGTACCATAAATAAAATTGGATTTTTCTAATGATCCCTTAAGAGGCAGGAGTTGTTACTGAATTTTTCATCTTCTCTTCTCTGCTTGGAGTTTAACATCTCCTTCGGGCGCAGCACATCCTGTCACTTTGAATGTGTGGCTGACTCTCTTACGCGTTTTCGTTGGTAGGAGTTCGGGGCTACCATCTTCGCGGATTGGATGAGGATGGCAAGGGAGTGCCCCTCCCTGCTATGGGACCTGATCCGCAATTGATCGCCTGGTCCGTTCTTGATGGCTCCTAGGTACGTGGAGGCAATATGGTAAGGCTTGGGACTCCTGGCTGGCCTTGGCAGTAGGGAAGGTGTGGCTTCGAGTAACTCCGACAAGTGTTGGTCACCTATAGTTATTTGTGATTCTCCGTGACTCTGTGCAGGTTTGAGAAATGTCTGGTAGAGGTGAGTGTGTCCCCAGCTGAGTATGGTACGCACTTGTTCTGGATTGAGCAGCGACGGAGGCTGCCAGGGCGGGTCTCCTTACCCAGAGTGATGTGTATGGGGCGCTGGTGCTCTATTGTTTCTCTTGGTACATCCGACCTGATTTGTTACAATAATTATGTGTGTTGTTTAGTTCCAGGTTCCAGTTTTCAACCTCAAGCTCCGTCTGTTTGGATTCTCGGGCACGTTTTTCAGGCAGCACAACACGCAGAAGTTGGCCCCTGAGAGGATTTTGGATTTACATGGTGCGAATTCATTTGGCAAGGAATTAGGGGTTTATTGTTGTCCCAAGTCCTCCGGGTTGGAGTTAGTAGTTTTCCACGGGTGACGTATGGTAATACATGAGGTGGCAACGATTTTGATTTCCTTAGGGTTTGTGAGTTTGTGACCATGATGCGCTCTGATGTGGACCGTTTATCTGTGTTTTTCCCAGTGTGGCAATGGGCAGGGATGCAAGAGGCTTAGGCCGTTTCTGTCGCCTCATGTATTTCCCACATGGCTCGTTTTTATCAGATCCAAGTCGGGAGTTGTGGTGGGCATAGAGGTTAGAGGGTAACAACAGCGCCTCATATACTCTGATGGAGTCCACCTCAACGACATAGGCCTTGATATATTCCTGTCTGGATTGCCGGATGGAGTAGAGCAAGCCCTCTTCCGTTGGGTAGTGGATGGAGCTCGTGTAGGGGTAAAGGTCCTACTGGCGAATTTAAGAAGACCATGTTGGATTATTACTGAAAGAAAAAGAGAGGGTTTGTTTAGCAGCTCACCTCCACCTTTAGTCGTGCTCAGGAGTACGTCGGCCTCGACGTTTGCCACAAAAGTTTTGTGCCATGATTAAGGGTGCATGCAGCACCTGAAAACGTGTAGGCCCTTATTCCACAATATTGTAAATCTGGTGTTGCCATTGGGTGTCTTGTTGATTGTATATTTTCCGGAATTGGAGGAAAGAAATAAATCAAAGTTTTAAAAAGCCTTATCGGTGCCAGAGGGAACCTTATTCATAAGCATGTTGGATTATACTGGAAGTCGGAGTGCCGGAGGGGAGTCCGCTGGGCAACGGCGTCAGTGCATTCTTCTAGAGAGAAGAACGTTTATAATGTCTGATTGTGTTCATGTTTTAAATCGTGAAGACACCTAAAAAAGAGAAAATAATAAGTTGTGACCGTCTACCACCCAACAGGAGGCTTCAGTGTCAAGTTACTTATTACAAAGTTTTATATATATAGTTTTATACGGTTATTTTATGGGGTTTGTTTACGGGTTATATCCTTGTAAGTGCTTCAAGGTTCCCATGCTGCTTCTTCCATCAGTCTGACGTGTGCCCCCAACTGTTATAAGGAGGGTCACACGGACTGGAGGTGAGGTTTTTATACAAGGGGTTAAAGCTGTAAATGAAGGGTATGGTGCACTTTTAAAAGGGGGGTGGAATTTGTGTTCCCACCTACTTATACTCCCTCTTGCCGCGGTATATAGGCGTATCTCTGCCTCCCTACTTCCTCTTTTCCCGCGTTGGGAGCTATCCCTCCTTCCCAACCTGAACGTTGTTGTATGGTTATATGCTTTCATGTTTGTAGTAAATTCTCAAGTCACAGCTGGCGGTATTTTTAAAGAAGACCATGTTGATTATCGCCTGAAGTGGGAAGTACCGGATGGGAGTCCGTCTGGGCAGACGATTCAGTGCATTCTTCTGGAGAGAAGAACGTTGAGAATGTCTGATTGTGTTCATGTTAAATCGTTAAAACACGAAAAAAAAAGAGAAAAATGAATAAGCTGTGACCTTCTACCACCCAACAGGAAGTTTCTTGTCAATGTATTTTATTACAAAGTTTTATATATTTAGTTTTATAAGTTATTTTTATGGGATTTGTTTACGGGTAATATCCTTGAAGTGCCTCTATGGCTTCAAGGTTCCATGCGCTTCCTGCCACCGTCCTGTACTGTACCTGTCACTGTGTACCTGATCTGTGACTCTGGACCGTCTCTTGTTACCTGTCATGTGTCCCTGACTGTCGTGAACCTGACCGTCTCTCTGTACCTGTCACTGTGTCTCTGACTGTCTGTGACTACTGACCGTCTCTCTGTACCTGTCACTGTGTCTGACTCTGACCGTCTCTCTGTACCTGTCACGTGCGCCTGACGTCTGTGACTCGCCGTCTCTCTGTACCTGTCACTGTGTCTGACTCTGACCGTCTCTCTGTACCTGTCACTGTGTCCCTGATGTCTGTGACTCTGACCGTCTCTCTGTACCTGTCACTGTGTCTCTGACTGTCTGGACTCTGCGTCTCTCTGTACCTGTCACTTGTCCCTGACTGTCTGTGACGCTGACCGTCTCTCTGTAACCGTCACTGTGTCCCTGACTGTCTGTGACTCTGACCGTCTCTCTGTACAGTCACTGTGTGCCTGACTGTCTGTGACTCTGACCGTCTCTCTGTACCTGTCACTGTGTGCCTGAACTGTCTGTGACTCTGACCGTCTCTCTGTACTGTCGCTTGTGTACCCTGATTTCTGTGACTCTGACCGCTTTCGTACCCGTCACTGTGTCCCTGACTGTCTGTGACTCGACCGTCTCTCGTACCTGTCACTGTGTTGTGACTCTGACCGTCTTCTGTACCTGTCACTGCCGTCTCTGATGTCTGTGACTCTGACCGACTCTACTGTACCTGTCACTTGTCTCTGACTGTCTGTGACTCTGACCATCTCTCTGTACCTGTCACTGTGCGCCTGTCTGTGATTTTGACCCTCTCTCGTGTAACCTGTCACTGTGTCCCTGACTGTCTGTGACTTGACCATCTCTTGTACCTGTCACTGTGTCTCTGACTGTCTGTGACTCTGACCGTCTTCTGTACCTGTCACTGTGTCGCTGACGTCTTGTGACTCCAGTCATATGACCATCTCTCGTGACCGTCACTGCCCTGCGGTCTGTGACTCTGACCGTCTCTCTGTACCTGTCACTGTGTCTGTGACCCTGACCGTCTCTCTGTACCTGTCACACTGCGTCTGACTGTCTGGGACTTTGACCGGCTCTCTGTACCCGTCACTGTGTCCCCTGACTGTCTGTGGACTCGGACGTCCTCTGCTACCTGTCACTGGTGCTCTGAATCTGACCGTCTCTCTGGACCGTCACTGCGTCTCTGACTTTCTGTGACTCTGACCGTCCTCTGTACCTGTCACTGTGTCTGCTGAATGTCTGTGACTCTGACCATCTCTCTGTACCTGTCACTGTGCGCCTGACTGTCTGTGATTCTGACCCTCTCTCTGTAGCTGTCACGTGTCCCGACTGTCTGTGACTCGACCATCTCTCTGTACCTGTCACTGTGTCTCTGACTGTCTGTGACTCTGACCATCTCTCTGTACCGTCACTGTGTCCCTGAATGTCTGTGACTCTGACCGCTCTCTGTACCTGTCACTGTGTCTCTGACTGTCTGTGTCTCTGCCGTTCTCTTTACCTGTCACTGTGTCTCTGACTGTCTGTGACTATGACCCGTCTCCTGTACCTGTCACTGTGTCTCTGACTGTCTGTGATCTGCGACCGTCTCTCTTGTACCTGTCACTGTGACCTGACTGTCGTGACTATCTGACCGTTCTCTGTACCTGGTCACTGTGTCTCTGACTGTCTGTGACTCTCTGACCTTCTCTCTGTAATGTCACTGTGTCTTGCTGTCTGATGACTCTGACCGTCCTCTCTGTACCTGTCTAACTATGGTCTGTGTCTCTGAATCTGTCTGCCTGTTTTCCTCCTGACTGTCGTCTACTGCCGTACTTTTCTCTGCCTGACCTGTCTCTGCTCGTCTCTGTAACTGCGCGTGCCCTGATCTGGACATGTTGATCGTCTCGCTGGTGTTTCGAGGGGACAATCCTAATATGGAAACACAAGAACAGACCAGCGACATGAAAAGCCAGTGTCATGTGTTTGTCTGATGACTCTGCTGGGACACCTCCAGTAAGTGCGGCACACTTCACTTAAATGTTGGAAATTCTAAATCAAAAAAACCAAAATCTGGGGGATTATAACACATGATCATACTACACCCAAAAAAATAGTCATTACTCAGGGGGCGTTTAAAGAAATTTCCCCACCCATATTAGTTTGTTTTTGCACAAATTTGTTATAAAGAGAGATCAATAACAAATGTCAGAAAATCCAACCACTCGTGCAACTATTAATGAAATATGAGCAATAAACCAGATAAAAAAAGGACATTTTGACCTACACGGCACAAAAATTACGTTTTACCAACGAAACGAACATCTGAAAACATAAAGAAAGTTGTTTCAAAAGTTGAGGATACAATAAATGAGCACGAGAAATGTCAAAGAGACCTCGTACCCGTACTTCACAGGATCCAGTTTGAGTGGGGCCGCGGAGGAGCCGTCCGGCCATAACCCCAAATCAATCTTAATGGACACAGTAATCGTTCCAATTCGTCCGATGACGTCAGCTTCCCATCTCGGATTCCTCTGATGGTGCCACTCCTCATTCTTATTGGTGAAATGAACTAAAACGAAAAAAATCACTATTACAAAAAATCCCCCAAAATACAGCCATTCCACACAGGAGGAGACCAATTTGCCTTCGGACCGCCAAACCAGAAAGACGCTCCGGACTCTGCAACAGAAAATGACGCGCCGAAAGAACAAAGAACACAATCTCTTTCTACAATGGGACGATCACCTCCTCGTTGTATCTTCCATACCTTCATTTGGTCAGTACAATTAATCCCAATGACTTGCGGCTCACACACACTCCCATGGTAACTGAATGATTCTTCCCTGTACCGAAGGTTGTGGGGTGTGGTCGCTGATGCCCGTTTTACCAGCAAATTTAGAAACTCATGGCAGTTGATCACGGTTTTACCTATGACATCCAACATCCAAAACCACGGTGAAAGCAACACCTGTGGTGAATGTCAGAAACCGGAGAAATTTGTAGCTTGAGACACTGATTTCCACAGGGAAAGCTCTGATGAGGGTTTGTAGGGTTGTTGCCAGAGAGGAATGCATCCGTCGCAGCATCCTATCCCCTTCCATGGTAAGGATCATAAACCACATGGGAATGAGGCAACAGTCATGGCTTCTCTAGAACGTGCACCAAATCCTTCCATGACATCTCAGCAACAAGGTTCAATATGATCAGGCAAACATCGACAGTTACATGTAGTGTACCTGTCGTTCATGGCCAAGAAGGCGCAACGTGGTTCTATAGGGTGCACTTTACGCAAGTTTAGACAGATCAATGACCATCGCTGTGTAATGAGAAATGGGAACATATGGAGCTTCTGAGCACTCTCCTCTATGCACCAAAAGGAGAGCAAATCTCCTGTGCAAACATCCCCCCCACCAGGGCCTTTCTTGGGGCCTGGAAGGCAGCCTGGAGGCAGAGTGGCTGGTCGTTTGCGGCCTGAGGCACCTGTTATCACGCGTCTTGTATGCGGGGCCGAAGACTGGCCTACGCCTAAAGCTCAAGGTGGCCAGTGGTGGGGGCAGAAAGTGAGAGATGAGGGAGAGCTGCGTAGTAAGTGTCCCTGAGACCTGGAGCTCCCTGGTAAGTGCTGAGTTGTGTCCCCGGTAGACTGGTAGGGGGACCTACCTTAGAGTCTGTAGTGTTGTGTTGTCCCTGGTAGATATGCATGATAGGGCAGCCATTAGAGTCTGTAGCGTGTGTCCCTGGTAGATGGATGGGGCAGGCCCTTAGGACTTGAAGTATGTGTCCTGGTAGATGGATGGGGCAGCACTTAGTGTCTGTTAGTTGTTGACCCTGGACAGATAGATGGAGGCATCCCTAGTGTCCTTATTAGTTATGTGTCCCTGGTAGTGGATGGGGTAGTCCCTTATTGTCCGTAGTATTTGTCCCTGGTAGATGGATGGGAGCAGCCCTTAGAGACTGTAGTGTGTGTCCCCGGTTACAATGATGGGGAGCCCTTAGACTCTGTAGTATGTGTCCCTGTTAAGAAGCTTGGGCAGCCATTAGTGTCTAAGTAATGTGTCCCTGGTGGATGGATGGGGGAAGCCCTTAGTGTACCTGTAGTTTGTGTCCTGGTACTAGGATGGGGCAGCCCTTAGACTCGTGTAGTAGTGTCCCTGTTAGATGGATGGAGGCAGTCCCTTAGTGTCTATAGTAGTGTCCCTGTCTGATGGGTGGGGAAAGCCTTAGTGTCTGTAGTGTGTGTCCCTGGTTAGATGGATGTGGACACCGCCCTTAGAGTCTGTAGGTGTGGTCCCCCTGGTAGATGGAGGGGCACCCCTTAGGAGTCCTGTAGGTGTTTGTCCCCTGGTAGATAGATGGGCAGCCCTTAGTAGTCTGTATATGTGTCCCCTGAGATGGCATGGGCAGACCCTTGAGTCTGTAGTTGTGGTCCGCTGAGTAGATGTGGTGGGAAGTCCTAGAGTGTCTAGTATAGTGTCTACTCGTCGATAGATGGGGCAGACCCTAGATCGGTAGTGTGTGTCCCGGGTGATGGATGGGGAAGTCCTTAGAGTCCTGTAGCTGTGTGTCCCTGGAGATGGATGGGTCACAGTCCTTAGAGTCTGTAGTGTGTGTCCCTGGTTTTAGATTAGATGGGGCAGCCCTAGTGTCTGTAGTGTGTGTCCTGTGTGATAGATGGGCAGCCTTTTCTTTGTGTCAATGGGGCTTGATCGGTGTGTCCCTGGTAGATAGATGGGGCAGCCCAGTAGGTCTGTAGTATAGCGTGTCCTGGTAGATAGATGGATGGCCAGCCCTTAGTGTCTGTAGTGTGTGTTCCATGGTATATGAGGGGAGCCCTTAGTGTCAATGTAGTTAGTTGTGTCCCTGGTAGTATAGATGGGGCGCTAGATGATATTTGCCCGGTAGATAGGGAGGCAGCTCTGATGGTTTGTGTGCCCTGTAGATAGATGGGGCAAGCCCTTAGAGTCTTGTAGCGTATTCCTGAGATTGGATGGGGCACCTTAGAGTCTGTAGGTGTGTCCCTGGTAGAGATAGATGGGGCAGCCCTTAGGAGTCTGTATGTGTGTCCCTGGTAGATGGATGGGCAAGCCCTTAGTGTCCTGTAGGTGTGTGTCCCTGGTAGATAGAGGGGCAGCCCTAAAATCTGACGTGGATGTCTCCTGGTAATGGATGGGGCGCCCTTAGAGTCTGTAGGGCGGTGTACTGGTAGATGGATGGGGCAGCACCTTAGTGTCTGTAGTTGTGGTTCCCTGTAGATAGTTATGGGTCCGCCCTTTAAAATCTGCAGTGTATGTCCCTGGTAGATAAGATGTGGAGCGCCTTAAATCTGCAGTGTATGTCCTGGTAGATGGATGGGCAGCCCTTAAGAGTCTGTCGTGATTGCTGTCCCTGGTTGAATGGATGGGTGAAGCCCTAGAGTCTGTAGTGTGTTACCCAGGTTTAGATTAGATGGGGCAGCCCTAGTGTCTGTAGTGTGTGTCCCTGGTAGATGATGGGCGACCTTAGAGTCTGTAGTATGTGCATCCCTGGTAGATAGATGGGGCAGTCCCTTAGTGGTCTGTAGCGTTGTCCCTGTAGATGGATGGTTGCCCCCCTAGTGTCTGTAGTAATGTCTCCCTGGTAGATAGAGTGGGGAGACCTTACGTCTGTAGTATGTGTCCCTGGTAGATGGATGGGGTAGCCCTTAGAGTCTGTAGTATGTCTCACTGGGTAGATAGATGGGGCAGACCTTAGGATCTGTAGTGTGTGTCCCTGGCTAGATGGGAGGGGCGCCTTAGAGTCTGTAGTGTGTGTCCCTGGTTAGATGGAGCACCCTTAGCAGTCATAGTAACTAGTATGTCCCTGGTAGAAGATTTGGGGCACCCTTAGAGTCCTGTGTGTGTGTCCCTGGTAATAGATCATCGGGAGTTCTTAGCGTCTTAGTAGTATGGGTTCCCTGGTAGATAGATGGGACATCCTTAGTGTCTGATGTGTGGTCCACTGGCTAGATAGATTGTGGAAGCCCCTTGAGTCTGTTAGTGTGTGTCCCGCTGTAGATAGCTGGGGCAGCCCTTAGAGTCTGTATGGTGTGTCCCTGGTAGATACGATGGCAAGCCCTTAGTGTCTGTAGTGTGTTGTTCCCGTAGATGGATGGGGCGACTTAGAGTCTGTCATGTGTTTACCGGGTAGATGATGGGGCAGACCTTAGATCGTAGTATTTTTGTCCCTGGTAGATAGATGGAGCAGAGCGCCCTTAGAGTATGTACTAAAAATTGTCCCCTGGTAGAGGATGGGGCAGCCCTTAGAGTCTGTACGTGTGTTGCCCTGGTAGATGGATGGGGAGCCCTTAGTGACGTAGTGTGTGTCCCTGGTAGATAATGGGCAGTCCGTTAGAGTCTGTAAGTTGTGGTGTCCCTGGTAGGATGATGGGTCAGCCTATTGTTTGTAGATGTGTGTCCCCTGGTAGATGGATGGGGCAGTCCTGTATGACTTAGTGTGTGTCCTCGGTTAGTAGAGTGGGGCAGTCCTTGAGATCGGTGTTGTGTGGTCCACCTGTAGAAGATGGGCAGTCCTTGAGTCTATAGTGTGTGTCCCTGTACATAGATGGGGGCGCCCTTAGAGTCTGTAGTATGGTTCCCTGGTAGAGGATGGGGCACTGCCCGTAGTCGTGTAGAGGTGTCCCGGGTAGATAGATGGGGAAGCCCCTTAGAGTCTGTAGTTGTGTGTCCCTGGTAGATGGATGGAGCAGCCCTTAGAGCCTGAGTGCGTTTCCCTGGTAGATAGATGGGGCCAGCCCTTAGTGGTCTGTAGTGTGTGTCCCGGTCGATAGATGGGGCAGCCCTTAGAGTCTGTAGATGTGTGTGTCCCGGTGAGATGGATGCGGCAGCCCTTATCTGTCTGTAAGTGTGTTGTCCCTGGTAGTGGATTGGGCAGCCCTTAGAGTCTGTAGTAATGTGTCCCTGGTTAGATGGATTGGGGCAGCCCTTAGTGTCTGTGTTCTGTGGTTGTCCCTGGTAATGATGGGGGCACCCTTAGAGTCTGTAGTGTGTGTGTCCCTGGTAATGGATGGGGCAGTCCTTAGTTGTCTCTGTAGTATTCGTGTCCCTGGTAGATGGTGGGCCCACTTAGAGTATCGTATATGTGGTCCCTGGTAGATGGATGGGCAAGCCCTTAGTGTCTGTAATAGTGTCCCTGTGATGGATGGGGCGCCCTGATGGTGATACAAGCCGTTAAGCAGGGACTCAGACGAGGCAACGTTTGCAAAAAATAACTACCAGATTCTTATGTTCGAACCAACAGCGACAGCAACATGCCAACATTCTTTAAGAGTGGAGGACACTGGGAAGGAAGTTGGAGAGGACAAGGAGTCTGTAATACAAGCCTGAATGCAGGGGCCAGCTGGGATTTGTAGCTGTGTCCAATGTCTGGAAGCTGCAGCTTTGTCTGTTGGTCCTTCTCTGTGTGTTGTCTAGTAGTGTGCACTGTGACCACTCTGTAGCTATAGTTGAGAGCTGAGGCCTGGAGGACCTGTATTAAGATCATGTGCTCAAAAGTGCTTCCTCTTCAGAAGCTGGGTCTAGAGCTTGTGCTCTTAAGAGGTTCTTCTCGAAACTTGAGACCCTAACTACCTCCCATGAAAGGTTTTGTTAATCCCTGGTCAGGTGATTCTCCCACTCTAATCCTACGCTATTTACATAAGTGCATGTGGAGGCATGCATTGGATGATACATTATCAGTCCAATAAGATTAACCCTTGGCCTGTCCCAGGCAGTATCTACCACTGTCAGTTACCCTGATGACAGGTCTAGACTTACTAGAGGGTTCGCGACTCCCTCGTGTGTCAGCTCCTAACATGTAAGGGCATTGTTAGCAACTAACCCTCTGGAACCATGATTGGTCCGGGGTTTGCCTTTTTAATTGTCATAGAAAAAACGATCACACCGAGAAGGGGAGGAGCAATTGATAATGTACTACGTACCAGGTCACCTTGGGGCATGATATTAGGAATACATGAATTAACCCCTTCTGGCTTCTCCTGCTCTTTCCTAGAACCGCAGGCTGCTTAAGCCTGGGGGCGGACAGGGATGAGCCAGTGTGTACGAACCCCCCTTTTTGGGGGTTAGTGGCATGAGACCTCCCTGGCCAGTCCACTGCGCCGGGTTTTTTGCCTTGGGCAGGCCATAGCAGGTGGCCAGAAGTGACTTCTCCTGGCCACTTGATGGTCGTAGCCCTGTGGCTATTTTAGCCTGAGCACTGAGCTGTACTGCCTCTTTGGACTGCTTCCGTTGCTCAAGAGTTTTTCCCACCGACCGCCCATTTGGAATTCTGTTTTCGTGTTTTGTTGGTGAGTATTGCTAGGCAAACGTTTTTGTTATATATATTTCGTTATCATTTGTTTGGAATTGTTTGTGTGTTAAATGTTCCTAACAAGTTTTTTGGTATCACCAGCTTGGCTGTGAGGAATGACCCTCTCGTTTAGAGGAATCACCTGTCGGACAACCAGGACATGCCCCCGTTAGGCGGGGCCAGTAGCTGAGGTGAATAATTGCCGAAGGTCTGGGTATTCCCAACAGGTCTTATTTTATTTTATTAATTAAGTGTAAAACCTTAATAAAGGGGGCCGGGGAAATCAACGCAATTAGCCCTAGGTAAGTACTTATAGTAACGCATATCTTTGCTTTATATGACGCTAGAAGGCAGTGTTTTTGTTATTAAACATAGAAACTATATTGTTTGCTAGAAGGCAGTGTTTTTGTTATTAAACATAGAAACTATATTGTTTCGCGAGCACCAATAGGATGCTCACAATGAATAGGGGCGGGCCTCTAAAAGCTTTAAAGGCCATATGTTTAGAATTGTTTGAACAGGCAAGTCAGACGAAGTGCTGTGGCGCGAAATAGCGGTCATGCACCTTGTTGTATCGTGAGTCCCTACGTCCATCCCTCCCTTCGTCATGTTTTTGATACGTCTACTTTTTGTGTGAGTATTACTCAATAAACCGGATTGAAAAATAAGTTTTTGGGTGAGTGCCATTCTACTGTTTTCCTTTACATTTGTTCTGGAGAGATAATGGGGCTTATTTACTAAAGGTCCCATGACCGCATTTTTGTTGGGTTTCCCGACTTTTCGGGGATCTTGCAAGGGATTGTGTCGCACGCGATCAGTTTGTGTCGTAATCGTGCAAGCTTTCACAAATCGGGGGCAGGCCATTGGACAGATTGGAACTGAGCACAGGATTTAACATTTAAAATTGTGTCACTAGCCAAGCACTTACATGCACCAGGAAGAAGAAGGTGAACTCCGACGGAGCTGAGCGGGGAAGCGACACATGCAGGATATCGGGCGCACGCTCGTAGTGAATTGCGGCAGGCTTCTTCCTCGTTGGACATTCTGGATCGGGGATCGCTCAGTGACCGCGTAAGTAAATGTGTCCTATTATGCTTAGGAACCGGCTCTTCTCCAATGACATCTGAGGCACGGGAAAGGGCATCCTCCTTGATATTCTTCTCTGCAGGTCGGAAGTGGATCATCAGGTTAAAGCGGGAGAAGAAGAGTGACCTTGGGACAGATTTACTTACCCGGCCCATTTGCGATCCAGCGGCGTGTTCTCTGCACAGGATTCGGGTCCGGCCGGGATTTATGAAGGCAGTTCTTCCGCCGTCCACCAGGTGGCGCTGCTGCGCTGAAAATCATCTCAACGCGCCGGAATGCACCACCTCGGACCAGGTGAAGGTAAGCGCTTCCCAAGCGACACTTTTTCGGTTCTTAAATGCTGCGTTTTTTCCGAATACGTCGGGTTTTCGTTCGGCCACGCCCCCCGATTTCCGTTGCGCGCAAGCCGGCACCGATGCGCCACAATCCGATCGCGTGCGACAAAATCCCGGGGCAATTCAGGTACAATCGGCGCAAATCGGAAATATTCGGGTAACACGTCGGGAAAACGCGAATCGGGCCCTTAGTAAATGACCCCCATTGAGCTGTCTGGAGGTATGAGAGGTTCTTATGATCTGTGTAAACGCAGACTGGATGGCGAGCTCCCTCCATAAGATAACGCCATTCTTCCAGGGCAAGTTTAATGCCCAAAAGTTCTCGATCCCCTATAGAGTAATTCTTCTCTGTGGGAGAAAAGGTTTTAGAGAAGAAGCCGCATGTGAGTGTTCAGCCCTTAGGCCCTTTGTGGGTTAACCTGCACCTACAGAAGATGCATCCACCTCGAGAATAAAAGGCTTCTCCTAATCAGGTCTGGAGAGAACAGGAGTCGTGGCAAAGGCGGACTTCAAAGCCCTTTAAGGCGTGGATTAGCGCCCTTCTTGGTGAGAGCGATGATGGGAGACACCAGAGTAGAAAAATGTGGGATAAATTGCCTGTAGTAGTTCGAGAAGCCCAGGAACCTGTGGATGGCTCGTAGACCTTCTGGACGCGGCCACTGCAGAACTGCCAACAGTTAGGCTGGATCCATTTGGAGACCTTTGTCGGAGATTATGTAACCGAGGAAAGGTAGGCTTCGTTGGTGGAACAGACACCTCTCAAGCTTGGCGTAGAGACAATTATCCCAGCTGGACTTTATAACAGCTGGAGCATTACAAAGTCCTAATGGCATCACAAGATATTCAAAATGTCCAACTCGGGTGTTAAATGCTGTCTTCCATTCATCAACCGTGCGGATCCGGATGAGGTTGTAGGGCCCACGCAGGTCCAGCTTGAGAAAATCCTGGAACCACACAGGCGGTCAAGAGCTCCGTGATCAACGGCAGAGGATAGCGGTTCTTAACTATGATCCTGTTAAGTCCGCAATCGTCAATGCAAGGAAGCAAGGAGCTGTTCTTCTTGGTAACAAAGAAGAATCCTGCGCCTGAAGGAGAGGAGGACTTCCGTATGAAAGGTCTTTGCAAGTTCTCCTTAATATACTCCTACATGGCTGTGGTTTTGGGAACGGAGAGCGGGTACACTTGACCTCGGGGAGGAGAGGTACCTGGCAACAAATCAATAGGGCAGTCATAGGGACGGTGAGGTGGCAAGGTCTCTGTCTGCTTCTTGGAGAATACATCAGTGAAGTCCTGTTAACACGTTGGTAGACCTTCCAAAGGCTTGGGGGACACGGAGGAGATCAAGACGGGTACTGGTAGAGGAGCCACCATACAGCGGGACTGGCACTCTGAACCCTAACAAAGAATTTCCCCCATCATCCAGTTGAGTACTGGTGCATTGAGCTGCAGCCACGGAAGGCCCAACAGGATGAAGGATGTGGGCCGTGGAAGGACATAAAAGGACAGTCTCTCTCTGTGCAGCACACCGACCTGCAAGGACAGAGACTTGGTGCAGTACTGAACCGGGTCAGAGAGGATTTGGCCTGTGACAGAGGAGATGACCAAAGGCTTCTTGAGGCAAAACACAGGGATGTGATGCCCGGGAGACCAGAGCGGCCTCCACGAAGTTCCCTGCGGAACCGGAGTACAAGAAAACAGAGACTTGGATCTGGGTGCCGGTGCCAATGCTGAGGAGCACTGGAATCATCAGGCGTGGAGAAGCTTGGCTTACAACTAGGGACGCTTCCACCAAGAACCCTAGGTGCTGGTGTTTTCCGTACGCTGGCGATGGACAGGACAAGTCCCGTTGAAATGCTCTGGGCTGACACAATACAGACAGAGGTTTCCCTGACATCTACTGATACGCTCCTGGGAAGAGAGTCTGTCCACCCCCAAAGGCTCATATGCAGATGGTATGACCGGAGGCTGGAGCGGCCTTTGTAAAGCAGGAGCCAGGTGAGGAAGACGTTGTGGGTGGACTTGAGATTGTTTGAGGCGTAACTCTTCGGCACGCTCCCTAAATCGCACGTCAATCTGAGTGGCTAAGGTGATGAGATCACCCAGGGTAGACAGCAGATGTTGTATATTGTATAAATAAACTGTCTTCATCTTCTCTTCCAAAACAAAACAACGGGGAATACAAGTTCAAAAAGTTTAATTTATGTCCCCTCAATCAAAATTCAAAAATTCTGTAAGCAAATCTTGCCTGTTAAGGGATCATTTAAAAGTGCACTGAGGTGTATCACCCCTTTTGCACAAACTATGTGGAGGTGGTCTTGTAGTACATTTATGTTTGAGTGGCTGTACCTCTTGTTATGCCATACTTGCTGATGCAGGTCAGCCTTGGAAGTTGTTATCTTGACCAGTCACACAGATTTGGGGGTCACCTCTTGTCTAAGCCTGTATTAGGGAAAAACCATCTACAGGGCTCTGAGCTGGAGTTAAGCCTAAGAATTTTAATAGTACCTAAATAAAATTGGATTTTTCTAATGATCCCTTAAGAGGCAGGAGTTGCTTACTGAATTTTTCATCTTCTCTTCTCTGCTTGGAGTTTAACATCTCCTTTCGGGCGCAGCACATCCCTGTCACTTTGAATGTTGTGGCTGACTCTCTTACGCGTTTTCGTTGGTAGGAGTTCCGGGGCTACCATCCTTCAGCGGCATTGGATGGCAGGGTGGATGGCAGGGAGTGCCCCTCCCTGCTATGGGACCTGATCCGCAATTGATCGCCCTGGTCCGTTCTTCGATGGCTCCTAGTACGTGGAGGCAATATGGTAAGGCTTGGGACTCCTGGCTGGCCTTGGCAGTAGGGAAGGTGTGGCTTCGAGTAACTCCGACAAGCTGTTGGTCACCTATAGTTATTTGGGATTCCTCCGTGACTCTGTGCAGGTTTTGAGAAATGTCTGGTAGAGGTGAGTGTGTCCCCAGCTGAGTATGGTACGCACTTGTTCTGGATTTGAGCAGCGACGGAGGCTGCCAGGGCGGGTCTCCTTTACCCAGATGTGATGTGTATGGGGCGCTGGTGCTCTATCTGTTTCTCTTGGTACATCCGACCTGATTTGTTACAATAATTATGTGTGTTGTTTAGTTCCAGGTTCCAGTTTTCAACCTCAAGCTCCCCGTCTGTTTGGATTCTCGGGCACGTTTTTCAGGCAGCACAACACGCAGAAGTTGGCCCCTGAGTAGGATTTTGGATTTACATGGTGCCGAATTCATTTGGCAAGGAATTAGGGGTTTATTGTTGTCCCAAGTCCTCCTGGAGGTTGTGGAAGTTAGTCGTATTTCCACGGGTCCTGACGTACTGGTAATACATGCAGGTGGCAACGATTTTGATTTCCTTAGGGTTGCTGAGTTGTTGACCATGATGCGCTCTGATGTGGACCGTTTATCTGTGTTTTTCCCAGTGTGGCAATGGGCCAGGGATGCAGAGGCTTTAGGCCGTTTCTGTCGCATCATGTATTCCCACATGGCTCGTTTTATCAGATCCAAGTCGGGAGTTGTGGTGCGGCATAGAGAGTTAGAGGGTAACAACAGCGCCCTCATATACTCTGATGGAGTCCACCTCAACGACATAGGCCTTGATATATTCCTGTCTGGATTGCAGGATGGAGTAGAGCAAGCCCTCTTCCTGTTGGGTATTGGACGGAGCTCCGTGTAGGGGTAAACGGGCTCCTAGTGGCAGAATTTTAGAACACCATGTTGGATTATTACTGAAAAGAAAAAGAGAGGGTTTGTTTAGCAGCTCACCTCCACCTTTAGTCGTGCTCAGGAGTACGTCCGGACCTCGACGTTTGCCACAAAAGTTTTGTGCCATGATTAAGGGTGCATGCAGCACCTGAAACGTGTAGGCCCTTATTCCACAATATGTAATATCTGGTGTTGCCATTGGGATGTCTTGTTTGATTGTATATTTTCCGGAATTGGAAGAAAATAAAGATTCAAAGTTTTAAAAAGCCTTATCGGTGCCAGAGTGAACCTTATTCATAAGCATGTTGGATTATTACCTGGAAGTCGGAGTGCCGGAGGGGAGTCCGTCTGGGCAGACGGCGTCAGTGCATTCTTCTAGAGAGAAGAACGTTTATAATGTCTGATTGTGTTCATGTTTAAATCGTGAAGACACCATAAAAAGAGAAAATAAATAAGTTGTGACCGTCTACCACCCAACAGGAGGCTTCAGTGTCAAGTTACTTATTACAAAGTTTTATATATATAGTTTTATACGGTTATTTTATGGGGTTTGTTTACGGGTTATATCCTTGTAAGTGCTTCAAGGTTCCCATGCTGCTTCCTACCATCAGTCTGACGTGTGCCCCCAACTGTTATAAGGAGGGTACACACGGACTGGAGGTGAGGTTATACAAGGGGTTAAAGCTGTAAATGAAGGTTATGGTGCACTTTAAAAGGGGGGTGGATTTTGTGTTCCCACCTACTTTACTCCTCCCTCTTGCCGCGGTATATAGGCGCTATCTCTGCCTCCCTACTTCCTCTTTTCCCGCACGTTGGGAGCTATCCCTCCTTCCCAACCTGAACGTTGTTGTATTGTGTTAATGCTTTCATGTTTTGTAGTAAATTCTCAAGTCACAGCTGGCGGTATTTTAGAAGACCATGTTGGATTATCGCCTGGAAGTGGGAGTACCGGATGGGAGTCCGTCTGGGCAGACGATTCAGTGCATTCTTCTGGAGAGAAGAACGTTGAGAATGTCTGATTGTGTTCATGTTTAAATCGTTAAAACACGAAAAAAAGAGAAAAATGAATAAGCTGTGACCTTCTACCACCCAACAGGAAGTTTCATTGTCAAGTTATTTATTACAAAGTTTTATATATTTAGTTTTATAAGGTTATTTTTTATGGGATTTGTTTACGGGTAACATCCTTGTAAGTGCCTCTATGTCTTCAAGATTCCCATGCTGCTTCCTGCCACCAGTCCTGTACTGTACCTGTCACTGTGTGCCTGACTCTCTGTGACTCTGACCGTCTCTCTGTACCTGTCACTGTGTCCCTGACTGTCTGTGAACCTGACCGTCTCTCTGTACCTGTCACTGTGTCTCTGACTGTCTGTGACTCTGACCGTCTCTCTGTACCTGTCACTGTGTCTCTGACTCTGACCGTCTCTCTGTACCTGTCACTGTGCGCCTGACTGTCTGTGACTCTGACCGTCTCTCTGTACCTGTCACTGTGTCTGTGACTCTGACCGTCTCTCTGTACCTGTCACTGTGTCCCTGACTGTCTGTGACTCTGACCGTCTCTCTGTACCTGTCACTGTGTCTGTGACTCTGACCGTCTCTCTGTACCTGTCACTGCTACCAGGAAAAAAGAAAAAGACACAACCTACAGACTCTAAGGCTGCCCCATCTATCTACCAGGGGACACACACTACAGACTCTAAGGTGCCCCATCTATCTACCAGGGACACACTACAGACTCTAAGGGCTATCCCATCTCCCTCTACCAGGGACCATACTACAGACTCTAAGGGCTGCCCCATCTATCTACCAGTGCGCATCTACAGCACAGGGGCACATCCTCACAGACAGTAGCCCAGCTGCCCCATCTATCTACCAGGGACACACTACTACAGACTCTAAGGGTCTGCCCATCTATCTACCAGGGACACACACTACAGACCCTAAGGGCTGGCCCCATCTTCTACGGGACACCCACACAAAGACATCTAAGGGCTGCCCCATCTATCTACCAGGGACACACTACCTACAGACTCTAAGGGCTGCCCCATCATCTACCAGGGGACCCTACAGACACTATAGGGCTGCCCCATCTATCTACCAGGGACACCACTAGCAGACTTAAGGGCTGCCCCATCTATCTACCAGGGACAACACACTACGACTCTAAGGGCTGCCCATCCATCTACCAGGGACACACACTACAGACCTAAGGGTCGCCCAATCCTCTACCAGGGGACACTACACTACTGGATTAAGGGCGCCCCATCTATCTACAGGGACACACACTACAGACATTAAGGACTTGCCCTCCATCTAACCGGAAACACCACATACAGACTCTAAGGGCGCCCTCCTATCTACCAGGGACACACAAACTCACAAGACTCTAAGGGCTGCCCCCTATCTACCAGGACCATACCTACGACTCCTAAGGGCTGCCCCATCCATCAGTACAACACCCTACAGACTACTAAGGGCTGCCCCGATCATCTACCAGGGACAACACTACATACACTAAGGCTGCCCCATCTACTACCGGACACACACCTACAGACACTAAGGGCTGCCCATCCATTCCACCAGGGACACCACTACACACCTAAGGGCTTGCCATCTCTATCTACAGGGACACACATACAGGACTCTACAGGGCTATCCCATCATCTACCAGGGACACACACTACGACCTAGGGCTGCCCCATCATCTATACCTACGCCGGACACACACTACAGACACTACGGGCTTGCCCCATCTATCTACCAGGGACACCCAACACAGACTCAGGACTGCCACCATCCATCTACCAGGGACACACCTACAGACCAATCTTAGGCCCCATCCATCTACCAGGGACACACACTACACCTAAGGGTGTCCCTATCTACCAGAGGACACTACTACAGCACTCTAAGGGACTTCCCCATCCATCTACCAGGGACACACACTACAACTCTACAGGGTGCCCCCACTTACCAGGGACACCATACTAAGACTCTAAGGGCTGCCCCATCCTATCTACCAGGGACCACATACAGACGCTCTAAGGGCTGCCCCATCCATCTACCAGGGGACACACACTAGACCTAAGGGCTGCCCATCTCTACCAGGACCAATACAGACACTAAGGGCTTCCCCATCCATCGGACACTACTAATACACTAAGGGCTGCCCCATCCATCTAACAGCGGACACACACTACAGACGTCTAAGGCTGCCCCATCTTACCAGGGACACACCTAAACTACACTAAGGCTTCCCCATCCACTCCACAGGTACACATACTATAGACAACTAAGGGCTGCCCCATCTCTACCAGGGACACATACTACAGACTCTAAGGCTGCCCCATCTATCTAACCAGGACACAACACTACAGCTCCTCTAAGGCTGCCCCATCCATCTACCAGGGAACACATACTACGGACACTAAGGATCTCCCCATCATCTACCAGGGACCCAACTACAGACACTAAGGATGCTCCTCTATCTACCAGGGACACAACTACAGACACTAAGGGCTGCCCCTAAACTCCCATCTACCAGGACACATAGCTTCAGGAGTCTAAGGGCGCCCATCCATCTACCAGGGACACACACTACAGACTCTAAGGGCTGCCCATCATATCTACCAGGGACACACACACAGACTCTAAGGGCCCCATCATCTACCTCACCAGGACACACTACAGACTCTAAGGGCAGCCCCAGGGGAGAACCAGTACTACAGCCTCTCCTCTATATCATTTCTTGCACACACCACCTGCTGGAGAGCTGTCAGCTGTAGGCCAGTCTTCAGCCCCCATACCAGCACCGTGACCACAGCGTGCCCAGCCGCAACGCACAGCCACTCTGCCTCCACGGCTGCCTCCGGCCCCAAGAAAAGGCCCTGGTGGGGGATGTGCACAGTGAGATTTGCTCTCCATTTATGTGCATAGTGAGAGAGTGAGCAGAACTCCACTATGTTCCCATTCTCATTACCAACGCGATGTCATGATCTGGTCGTAAATCTGGCGTAAAGTGCAACCCTAATAGAAACACTTTGCCTTCTGTCCAATAACGACAGACACTAACTTGTAACTGTCAGATTTGCCTGATATAGTGAGCCTGTTGCATGAGATGTCATGAAGGATTTGTGGTGCACTTCTAGAGAAGCCTGACTGTGCCGTCTTCCCATGTGGTTTATTACCCTTACCATGGAAGGGATAGTGATGCTGCCGAGGATGCATCCTCTCTGGGCAACAAAACACCCTACAACCCTCTCAGAGCTTTCCCTGTGGAATCAGGTCTCAGCTACAATTTCTCCTGGTTCTGACCATTTCACACCACAGGTGTTGCTTTCACCGTGTGTTTTGGATGTTGGATGTCATAGTGTAAAACCGTGTCACCTGCCATGAGTGTTTCTAAATTTGCTGGTAACAACGGGCTCAGCGACCACACCCCACAACCTGAGGTCCAGAAGATCTCTCAGTACCATGGGATGTGTGTGAGCCGCAAGTCATTGGGATTTATGTACTGTAAATGAAGGTATGGAAGATACAACCGAGGAGGTGATCGTCCATGTGTAAAGATTCTGTGTTCTTTGTTCTTTCCGCTGCGTCATTTTCTTGTTGCAGAGATCCGAGCGTCTATGTTTCGGCCGAAGGCAAATTGGTCTCCTCCTGTGGGAATGGCTCGATATTTTGGGGGATTTTTTGTAATAGTAGATTTTTTTCTTTTAGTCATTTCACCAGAAGAATGATGAGTGGCCCCATCAGAGGAATCCGAGGATGTGAAGCTGACGTCATCGGCGAATTGGAAATTACTGTGTCTATTAAGAATGATTTGGGTCTATGAGCTGGACGCTCCCTCCGCCCACTCATAAACTGATCCGTGAGAGTCGGACGAGTCCTTTGACATTTCTAGTGCTCATTATTATATCCTCCACTTTTGAAACAACTTTCTTTATGTTTTCAAGATGTTCGTTTACGTTGGTAAGTCATTTTTGTGCCGTGTAGGTCAAAATGTCCTTTTTTATTCTGGTTATTTTGCTCTATTTTCATAATTAGTTGCACGAGTGGTATGGAGTTTTCTGACAATTTGTTTCTGCTCTTTAACAAATTCTGTGCAATAAATATGGGTGGGAATTTTCTTTAAACGCAACCCTCTGAGTATGATATTTTTTTGTGGTGTTAGTATGTCATGTGTTATAATCCCCAGATTTTGGTTTTCTTGGATTTAGAATTCTCCAACAATTTAATGGAAGTGTCTGCACTTACTGGAGGTGTCCCATGGCATGTCATCAGAAAACACTGACACTGCTTTTCCATGTCGGGTCTGTTCTTGTGTGTTCCATTGGAGTCCTCGAAACACCAGCGAGACGATCATGTCACAGACAGTCAGAGACACAGTGACAGGTACAGAGAGACGGTCAAGACACATACAGGCAGAGACACAGTGCCAGGTACAGAAGAACGGTCAGAGTCACAGACAGTCAGAGACACATTGACAGGTACAGAGAGAGCGTCAGAGTCACGACAGCAGTCAGACACAAGTGACATCGAGAGACGGTCAGAGTCACAGACGTCAGAGACACGTGACAGGTACAGAGAGACGGTCAGAGTCACAGCAGTCAGGGCACAGTGACAGGTACAGAGAGACGGTCAGAGTCACAGACAGTCAGAGACACAGTGACAGGTACGGAGAGACGGTCAGAGTCACACAGTCAGAGACAACAGTGACAGGTACAGAGAGACGGTCAGAGACACAGACAGTCAGAGACACATGACAGGTACAGAGACGGTCAGAGTCACAGACAGTCAGGACACAGTGGACAGGTACGAGAGAAGGTCAGAGTCACAGACGTCAGGACACAGTGACAGGTACAGAGAGATGGTCCAGAGTCACAAGACAATGGTTCGAGCGTGAGCCACGCCCCGGAAGTGCGACCGGCGGCGGACGGCGCCATCTTGGGGTTGGCACCGCCACGGCCATCCACCCCTATAGGTAAACGCTACTAGCGAGGAGATTGCCAAAACGCAATTAGCCCTAGGTAAGTACTTATAGTAACGCATATCTTTGCTTTATATGATGCTAGAAGGCAGTGTTTTTGTTATTAACATAGACTATATTGTTTCGCGAGCCCAATAGGATGCTCACAATGAATAGGGGCGGGCTTGGGAGGTTTAAAAGGCCATATGTTAGAATTGTTTGAACAGGCAAGTCAGACGAAGCGCTGCGGCGCGAAACAGCTGTCATGCCACCTGTTGTATCATGCAGTCCCTACGTCCCTCCCTCCCTTCGTTCATGTTTTTGATACGTCTATTTGTGTGTGAGTATTACTTAATAAACCGGATTGAAAAGAAGTTTTTGGGTGAGTGCCATTCTACTGTTTTCCTTTACATTTGTTCTGGAGAGATAATTGGGTTATTTACTAAAGGCCCATGACCGCATTTTTGTTGGGTTTCCCGACTTTTCGGGGATCTTGCAAGGGATTGTGTCGACGCGATCAGTTTGTGTCGTAATCGTGCAAGCTTTCACAAATCGGGGGCAGGCCATTGGACAGATTGGAACTGAGCACAGGATTTAACATTTAAATTGTGTCACTAGCCAAGCACTTACATGCACCAGGAAGAAGAAGAGAACTCTCGGGGACCTGAGCGGGAAGTGACACATGCAGGATATCGGGCGCAGGATCTTAGTGACTCCCCGCACAGCACATTATACACGGACAATGCACTTACATGCACCAGGAAGAAGAAGGTGAACTCCGACGGAGCTGAGCGAGGAAGCGACACATGCAGGATATTGGGGCAGGATCTTAGTGACTCCCGCCAGACATTATACACGGACATGCACTTACATGCAACCAGGAAGAAGAAGGTAAACTCCGGGGACCTGAGCGGGAAGTGACACATGCAGGATATCGGGTGCAGGATCTTAGTGACTCCCCGCACACGCATTACACGGACAATGCACTTACATGCACCAGGAAGAAGAAGGTGAACTCCGACGGAGCTGGAGCGGGGAAGCGACACATACAGGATATCGGGCGCACGCTGTAGTGAATTGCGGCAGGCTTCTTCCTCGTGGGACATTCTGGATCGGGGATCGCTCAGTGACCGCGTAAGTAAATGTGTTCCTATTATGCTTAGGAACCGGCTCTTCTCCAATGACATCTGAGGCACGGGAAAGGGCATCCACCTTGATATTCTTCTCTGCAGGTCGGAAGTGGATCATCAGGTTAAAGCGGGAGAAGAAGAGTGACCTTGGGACAGATTACTTACCGGCCCATTTGCGACAGCGGCGTGTTTCTGCACAGGATTCGGGTCCGGCGGGATTTATGAAGGCAGTTCTCTCGCCGTCCACCAGGTGGCGCTGCTGCGCTGAAAATCATTCACGCGCCGGAATGCCCCACCTCGGACCAGGTGAAGGTAAGCGCTCCCAAGCGACACTTTTTCGGTTCTTAAATGCTGCGTTTTTTTCCGAATACGTCGGGTTTTCGTTCGGCCACGCCCCCCGATTTCCGTTGCGCGCAAGCCGGCACCGATGCGCCACAATCCGATCGCGTGCGACAAAATCCCGGGGCAATTCAGGTACAATCGGCGCAAATCGGAAATATTCGGGTAACACGTCGGGGAAAACGCGAATCGGGCCTTAGTAAATGACCCCCATTGGATGTCTGGAGGTATGAGAGGTTCTTATGATCTGTGTAAAAGAGACTGGATGGCGAGCTCCCTCCATAAGATAACGCCATTCTTCCAGGGCAAGTTTAATGCCCAAAAGTTCTCGATCCCCTATAGAGTAATTCTTCTCTGTGGGAGAAAAGGTTTTAGAGAAGAAGCGCATGTGAGTGTTTCAGCCTTAGGCCTTTGTGGGTTAACCTGCACCTACAGAAGATGCATCCACCTCGAGAATAAAAGGCTTCTCCTAATCAGGTCTGGAGAGAACAGGAGTCGTGGCAAAGGCGGACTTTAAAGCCTTTAAGGCGTGGATTAGCGCCCTTCTTGGTGAGAGCGATGATGGGAGACACCAGAGTAGAAAAATGTGGGATAAATTGCCTGTAGTAGTTCGAGAAGCCAGGAACCTGTGGATGGCTCCGAACCTTCTGGACGCGGCCACTCGCAGAACTGCCAACAGTTAAGGCTGGATCCATTTGGAGCCTTTGTCGGAGATTATGTAACCGAGGAAAGGTAGGCTTCGTGGTGGAAAAAAGACACCTCTCAAGCTTGGCGTAGAGACAATTATCCAGCTGGACTTTATAACAGCTGGAGCATTACAAAGTCCTAATGGCATCACAAGATATTCAAAATGTCCAACTCGGGTGTTAAATGCTGTCTTCCATTCACAATGCGGATCCGGATGAGGTTGTAGGGCCCACGCAGGTTCCAGCTTGAGAAAATCCTGGAACCACACAGGCGGTCAAGAGCTCGTGATCAACGGCAGAGGATAGCGGTTTAACTTGATCTGTTAAGTCCGCAATCGTCAATGCAAGGAAGCAAGGAGCTGGTCTCTTGGTAACAAAGAAGAATCCTGCGCCTGAAGGAGAGGAGGACTTCCGTATGAAAGGTCTTTGCAAGTTCTCCTTAATATAATCCTACATGGCTGTGGTTCTTTGGGAACGGAGAGACGGGTACACTTGAACTCGGGGAGGAGAGGTACCTGGCAACAAATCAATAGGGCAGTCATAGGGACGGTGAGGTGGCAAGGTCTCTGTTTGCTTCTTGGAGAATACATCAGTGAAGTCCTGTTAACACGTTGGTAGACCTTCAAAGGCTTGGGGGACACGGAGGAGATCAAGACGGTACTGGTAGAGGAGCCACCATACAGCGGGACTGGCACTCTGAACCCTAACAAAGAATTTCCCCCATCATCCAGTTGAGTACTGGTGCATTGAGCTGCAGCCACGGAAGGCCCAACAGGATGAAGGATGTGGGCCGTGGAAGGACATAAAAGGACAGTCTCTCTCTGTGCAGCACACCGACCTGCAAGGACAGAGACTTGGTGCAGTATGAACCGGGTCAGAGAGGATTTGGCCTGTGACAGAGGAGATGACCAAAGGCTTCTTGAGGCAAAACACAGGGATGTGATGCCCGGGAGACCAGAGCGGCCTCCACAGAAGTTCCCTGCGGAACGGAGTACAAAAGAAAACAGAGACTTGGATCGGGTGCCGGTGCCAATGCTGAGGAGCACTGGAATCATCAGGCGTGGAGAAGAGTTGGCTTACAACTAGGGACGCTTCCACCAAGAACCCTAGGTACTGGTGTTTTCCGTACGCTGGCGATGGACAGGACAAGTCCCGTTGAAAAATGCTCGGGCTGACACAATACAGGCAGAGGTTTCCCTGACATCTACTGATACGCTCCTGGGAAGAGAGTCTGTCCACCCCAAAGGCTCATATGCAGATGGTATGACCGGAGGCTGGAGCGGCCTTTGTAAAGCAGGAGCCAGGTGAGGAAGACGTTGTGGGTGGACTTGAGATTGTTTGAGGCGTAACTCTTCGGCACGCTCCCTAAATCGCACGTCAATCTGAGGGGCTAAGGTGATGAGATCACCCAGGGTAGACAGCAGATGTTGTATATTGTATAATAAACTGTCTTCATCTTCTTTCCAAAACAAAACAACGGGGAATACAGTTAAAAAGTTTAATTTATGTCCCCTCAATCAAAAATCAAAAATTCTGTAAGCAAATCTTGCCTGTTAAGGGATCATTTTTAAAGTGCACTGAGGTGTATCACCCCTTTTGCACAAAACTATGTGGAGGTGGTCTTGTAGTACATTTATGTTTGAGTGGCTGTACTCTTGTTATAGCCATACTTGCTGTGCAGGTCAGCCTTGGAAGTTGTTATCTTGACCAGTCACACAGATTTGGGGGTCAACTCTTGTCTAAGCCTGTATTAGGGAAAAACCATCTACAGGGCTCTGAATGGAGTTAAGCCTGAAGAATTTAATAGTACCATAAATAAAATTGGATTTTTCTAATGATCCCTTAAGAGGCAGGAGTTGTTACTGAATTTTTCATCTTCTCTTCTCTGCTTGGAGTTTAACATCTCCTTCGGGCGCAGCACATCCTGTCACTTTGAATGGTGTGGCTGACTCTCTTACGCGTTTTCGTTGGTAGGAGTTCGGGGCTACCATCTTCGCGGATTGGATGAGGATGGCAGAGGAGTGCCCCTCCCTGCTATGGGACCTGATCCGCAATTGATCGCCTGGTCCGTTCTTCGATGGCTCCTAGGTACGTGGAGGCAATATGGTAAGGCTTGGGACTCCTGGCTGGCCTTGGCAGTAGGGAAGGTGTGGCTTCGAGTAACTCCGACAAGCTGTTGGTCACCTATAGTTATTTGTGATTCCTCCGTGACTCTGTGCAGGTTTGAGAAATGTCTGGTAGAGGTGAGTGTGTCCCCAGCTGAGTATGGTACGCACTTGTTCTGGATTGAGCAGCGACGGAGGCTGCCCAGGGCGGGTCTCCTTACCCAGAGTGATGTGTATGGGGCGCTGGTGCTCTATTGTTTCTCTTGGTACATCCGACCTGATTTGTTACAATAATTATGTGTGTTGTTTAGTTCCAGGTTCCAGTTTTCAACCTCAAGCTCCCGTCTGTTTGGATTCTCGGGCACGTTTTTCAGGCAGCACACACGCAGAAGTTGGCCCCTGAGAGGATTTTGGATTTACATGGTGCGAATTCATTTGGCAAGGAATTAGGGGTTATTGTTGTCCCAGTCCTCCGGGTTGGAGTTAGTAGTTTTCCACGGGTGACGTATGGTAATACATGAGGTGGCAACGATTTTGATTTCCTTAGGGTTTGTGAGTTTGTGACCATGATGCGCTCTGATGTGGACCGTTTATCTGTGTTTTTCCCAGTGTGGCAATGGGCAGGGATGCAAGAGGCTTAGGCCGTTTCTGTCGCCTCATGTATTTCCCACATGGCTCGTTTTTATCAGATCCAAGTCGGGAGTTGTGGTGGGCATAGAGGTTAGAGGGTAACAACAGCGCCTCATATACTCTGATGGAGTCCACCTCAACGACATAGGCCTTGATATATTCCTGTCTGGATTGCCGGATGGAGTAGAGCAAGCCCTCTTCCGTTGGGTAGTGGATGGAGCTCGTGTAGGGGTAAAGGTCCTACTGGCGAATTTAAGAAGACCATGTTGGATTATTACTGAAAGAAAAAGAGAGGGTTTGTTTAGCAGCTCACCTCCACCTTTAGTC
Organism: Engystomops pustulosus; assembly: GCA_019512145.1. Lineage (NCBI taxonomy): Eukaryota > Metazoa > Chordata > Amphibia > Anura > Leptodactylidae > Engystomops > Engystomops pustulosus. The sequence continues at coordinate 91,561 of WNYA01000843.1, forward strand.
GTGCTCAGGAGTACGTCCGGACCTGACGTTTGCCACAAAAAGTTTGTGCCATGATTAAGGGTGCATGCAGCACCTGAAAAGTGTAGGCCCTTATTCCACAATATTGTAAATCTGGTGTTGCCATTGGGTGTCTTGTTTGATTGTATATTTTCCGGAATTGGAAGAGAAAGAAAATAAAGATCAAAGTTTTAAAAAGCCTTATCGGTGCCAGAGGGAACCTTATTCATAAGCATGTTGGATTATACTGGAAGTCGGAGTGCCGGAGGGGAGTCCGCTGGGCAACGGCGTCAGTGCATTCTTCTAGAGAGAAGAACGTTTATAATGTCTGATTGTGTTCATGTTTAAATCGTGAAGACACCTAAAAAAGAGAAAATAATAAGTTGTGACCGTCTACCACCCAACAGGAGGCTTCAGTGTCAAGTTACTTATTACAAAGTTTTATATATATAGTTTTATACGGTTATTTTATGGGGTTTGTTTACGGGTTATATCCTTGTAAGTGCTTCAAGGTTCCCATGCTGCTTCTTCCATCAGTCTGACGTGTGCCCCCAACTGTTATAAGGAGGGTCACACGGACTGGAGGTGAGGTTTTTATACAAGGGGTTAAAGCTGTAAATGAAGGTATGGTGCACTTAAAAGGGGGGTGGAATTTGTGTTCCCACCTACTTATACATCCCTCTTGCCGCGGTATATAGGCGTATCTCTGCCTCCCTACTTCCTCTTTTCCCGCGTTGGGAGCTATCCCTCCTTCCCAACCTGAACGTTGTTGTATTGGTTAATGCTTTCATGTTTTGTAGTAAATTCTCAAGTCACAGCTGGCGGTATTTTTAAAGAAGACCATGTTGATTATCGCCTGAAGTGGGAAGTACCGGATGGGAGTCCGTCTGGGCAGACGATTCAGTGCATTCTTCTGGAGAGAAGAACGTTGAGAATGTCTGATTGTGTTCATGTTAAATCGTTAAAACACGAAAAAAAAAGAGAAAAATGAATAAGCTGTGACCTTCTACCACCCAACAGGAAGTTTCTTGTCAATGTATTTTATTACAGTTTATATATTTATTTTATAAGTTATTTTTATGGGATTTGTTTACGGGTAATATCCTTGAAGTGCCTCTATGGCTTCAAGGTTCCATGCGCTTCCTGCCACCAGTCCTTACTGTACCTGCACGTGTGTACCTGATATCTGTGACTCTGACCGTCTCTATGCTTACCTGTCATGTGTCCCTGACTGTCGGTGAACTGACCGTCTCTCTGTACCTGTCACTGTGTCTCTGACTGTCTGTGACTACTGACCGTCTCTCTGTACCTGTCACTGTGTCTGACTCTGACCGTCTCTCTGTACCTGTCACGTGCGCCTGACGTCTGTGACTCGCCGTCTCTCTGTACCTGTCACTGTGTCTGGACTGCTGACCGTCTCTCTGTACCTGTCACGTGTCCCTGATGTCTGTGGACTCTGACCGTCTCTCTGTACCTGTCACGTGTCTCTGACTGTCTGTGTGACTCTGCGTCTCTCTGTACTGTCACGTTGTCCCTGACTGTCTGTGACGCTGACCGTCTCTCTGTACCGTCACTGTGTCCCTGACTGTCTGTGACTCTGACGTCTCTCTGTACGTAACTGTGTGCCTGACTGTCTGGACTCTGACCGTCTCTCTGTACCTGTCACTGTGTGCCTGAATGTCTGTGACTCTGACCGTCTCTCTGTACTGTCGCGTGTGTACCCTGATTGTCTGTGACTCTGACCGTCTCTTCGTACCCGTCACTGTGTCCCTGACTGTCTGTGACTCGACGTCTCTGTACCTGTCACTGTGTTGTGACTCTGACCGTCTCTCTGTACCTGTCACTGCGTCTCTGATGTCTGTGACTCTGACCGTCTCTCTGTACCTGTCACTGTGTCTCTGACTGTCTGTGACTCTGACCATCTCTCTGTACCTGTCACTGTGCGCCTGTCTGTGATTCTGACCCTCTCTCTGTACCTGTCACTGTGTCCCTGACTGTCTGTGACTTGACCATCTCATTGTACCTGTCACTGTGTCTCTGACTGTCTGTGACTCTGACCGTCTTCTGTACCTGTCACTGTGTCGCTGACGTCTTGTGACTCCAGTCATATGACCATCTCTCGTGACCGTCACTGCCCTGCGGTCTGTGACTCTGACCGTCTCTCTGTACCTGTCACTGTGTCTGTGACCCTGACCGTCTCTCTGTACCTGTCACACTGCGTCTGACTGTCTGGGACTTTGACCGGCTCTCTGTACCCGTCACTGTGTCCCCTGACTGTCTGTGGACTCTGACGTCCTCTGCTACCTGTCACTGGTGCTCTGAATCTGACCGTCTCTCTGGACCGTCACTGCGTCTCTGACTTTCTGTGACTCTGACCGTCCTCTGTACCTGTCACTGTGTCTACTGAATGTCTGTGACTCTGACCATCTCTCTGTACCTGTCACTGTGCGCCTGACTGTCTGTGATTCTGACCCTCTCTCTGTAGCTGTCACGTGTCCCGACTGTCTGTGACTCGACCATCTCTCTGTACCTGTCACTGTGTCTCTGACTGTCTGTGACTCTGACCATCTCTCTGTACCGTCACTGTGTCCCTGAATGTCTGTGACTCTGACCGCTCTCTGTACCTGTCACTGTGTCTCTGACTGTCTGTGTCTCTGCCGTTCTCTTGTACCTGTCACTGTGTCTCTGACTGTCTGTGACTATGACCCGTCTCCTGTACCTGTCACTGTGTCTCTGACTGTCTGTGATCTGCGACCGTCTCTCTTGTACCTGTCACTGTGACCTGACTGTCGTGACTATCTGACCGTTCTCTGTACCTGGTCACTGTGTCTCTGACTGCTGTGACTCTGACCTCTCTCTGTAACTGTCACTGTGCTGACTGTCTGATGACTTCTGACCGCTCTCTGTACCTGTCCGTATCGATGCTGTGTCTCTGAACTCTGATACCTCCTGTTTGTCTCTGACCTGTCGGTCTCTGATCCTGTCCCTGTGTCCTCTGCTGACCTGTCTCTGCTCGTCTCCTGTAACCTGCCTGGTCTGAGTCTGGAATGTGATCGTCTCGCTGGTGTTTCGAGGGACATCCTAATATGGAATACACAAGAACAGACCCGACATGGAAAAGCCAGTGTCAGTGTTTTCCTGATGACTCTGCTGGGACACCTTCCATAAGTGCGGACGACTTCATTAAATTGTTGGGGATAAAATCTAAATCCAAGAAGAAACCAAAATCTGGTGGGATTATAACACATGACATACTAACACCCAAAAAAATATCATATACTCAGGAGGGCGTTTAAAGAAATTTCCCCACCCATATTATTTTTGCACAAATTTTGTTATAAAGAGAAGATAATAACAATATGTCAGGAAAATCCTCCACTCGTGCAACTAATTATGAAATATGAGCAACATAAACCAGATAAAAAAAAGACATTTTGACCTACACGGCACAAAAATTGATCTTTACCAACGAAACGAACATCTGAAAACATAAAGAAAAGTTGTTTCAAAAGTTGAGGATAAATAATGAGCACGAGAAATGTCAAAGAGACCGTTACCGACTCTCACAGGAATCCAGTTTGTGAGTGGGGCCCCGGATGGAGCCGTCCAGGCTCATAACCCAAATCAATCTAATGGACACAGTAATCGTTCCAATTCGCCGTGAGTCAGCTTCCCATCTCGGATTCCTCTGATGGGCCACTCATCAATGTCTTTGGTGAAATGACTAAAACGAAAAAATCACTATTAAAAAAATCCCCCAAAATACCAGCCATTCCACACAGGAGAGACCAATTTGCCTTCGGGACCGCAAACAAGAATAGACGCTCCGGACTCTGCAACAAGAAAATGACGCGCCGGTAAAGAACAAAGAACACAAACTCTTTCTACAATGGACGATCACCTCCTCGTTGTATCTTCCATACCTTCATTTGTACCAGTACATTAATCCCAATGAACTTGCGGCTCACACACACTCCCATTGGAACTGAATGATTCTTCCCTGGACCAGGTTGTGGGGTGTGGTCGCTGAGCCCGTTTTACCAGCATTTAGAACACTCATGGCAGTTGATCAACGGTTTTACCCTATGACATCCAACACCAAAACACACGGTGAAACGCAACACCTGTGGTGAAATGGTCAGAACCGGAAAGTTGTAGCTTGAGACACTGATTTTCCACAGGGAAAGTCTGAGAGGGTGTGCTAGCGGTTGTTGCCCAGAGAGGATAATGCATCCGTCGGCAGCATCCTATCCCCTTCCATGGTAAGGATCATAAACCACATGGGAATGACGGCACAGTCATGGCTTCTCTAGAACGTGCCACCAAATCCTTCCATGACATCTCAGCAACAGGTTCATATATCAGGCACATCTGACAGTTACAATGTAGTGTATGTCGTTCAGTGGCACAGAAGGCACGTGGTTTCTATTAGGGTGCACTTTACGCAGAGTTTAAAGACCAGATCAAATGACATCGCTTGTAATGAGAAATGGGAACAGTTATGGAGCTTCTGAGCACTCTACCTATGCACCATAAATGGAGAGCAATTCACTGTGCAACATCCCCCCCCCACCAGGGCCTTTATTGGGGCCTGGAGGCAGCCTGGAGGCAGAGTGGCTGGCGTTGCGGCCTGAGGCACCTTTATCACGGCTTGGTATGGGGGCTGAAGACTGGCCTACCCCTGAACAGCTCAGAAGTGCAGGGTGGGGGCAGAAAGTGGAGCATGAGGGAGAGGCTGGTAGTAAGGTGTCACCTGGAACCCTGAGGTCCTGGAGTGCTGAGTGTGTGTCCCGGTAGGATGTATGGGGGACTCCCTTAGAGTCTGTATGTTGTGCTTGTCCCACTGTAGAATAGCATGTATAGGCAGCCATTAGAGTCTGTAGCGTTGTGTCCCTGGTAGATGATGGGGCAGCCCTTAGACTTGAAGTATGTGTCCCTGGTAGATGATGGGCAGACACTTAGTGTCTGTTAGTGTGTGTCCCGGACAGATAGATGGGAGGCATCCTAGTGTCTTTATATGTGTCCCTGGTAGATGGATGGGTACCCTTATTTGTCCGTAGTATTTTGTCCCTGGTAGATGGATGGGGAGCAGCCCTTAGAGACTGTAGTGTGTGTCCCGGTTACAATGATGGGGAAGCCACTAGACTCTGTAGTATGTGTCCCTGTTAATGAAGTTGGGCATCCTCTAGTGTCTAAGTATGTGTCCCTGGTGGTTGGATGGGGAACCCTTAGTGTACTGTAGTTTGTTGTACCCTGGTACTAGATCTGGGGCAGCCCTTAGACTCGCTGTAGTATTGTCCCTGTTAGATGGATGGAGGCAAGCCCTTAGTGTCTATAGTATGTGTCCTGCTGGATGGTGGGGAAAGCCTTAGTGTCTGTTTAGTTGTGTGTCTGGTTAGATGGATGGTGGAACGCCCTTAGAGTCCGTAGGTGTGTGCCCCCTGGTAGATGGATGGGGCAGCCCCTTAGGAGTCCTGTAGTTGTGCCCCTGGAGATAGATGGGCACCCTAAGTCTGTATATGTGGTCCCTGGTTAGATGGATGGGGCATACCCTTGGAGTCTGTAGTGTGTGCCCTGAGTAGGATGGAGGGAAGTCCTAGAGTGTTAGATGTGTCTATGCTGGTAGATAGATGGGGCAGACCCAGATCGGTAGTGTGTGTCCCGGGTGATGGTGGGGAAGTCTTAGAGTCTGTAGCTGTGTGTCTCCTGGTAGATGGATGGGTCAAGTCCTTAGAGTCTGTAGTTGTGTGTCCCTGGTTTTTAGATTTAGAGGGGGCAGCCCTAGTGTCTGTAGTGTTGTGTCGCATCTGAGTGATAGATGGGGCAGCCTATTCTGTTTGTGTTCCCTTTGGGCAGCCTGAGCGTGTGTGTCCCTGGTAGATAGATGGGCAGCCCGGTAGGTCTGTAGTGCTGGTCCCTGGTAGATAGATGGATGGCCAGCCCTTAGTGTCTGTAGTGTGTTCCTGGTAATAGATGGGAGCCCTTAGTGTATGTCAGTAGTGTGTGGCCCTGTAGATAGATGGGGCAGCCATATATTGCACCTAGTAGGGGGTTATGTTGTTGTGGCCTTGTAGATAGATGGGGCAGCCCTTAGAGTCTGTAAGCGTATCCCTGGAGATTGGATGGGGCAGCCCTTAGAGTCTGTAGTGTGTGTCCTGGTGAGATAGATGGGGCAGCCTCTTAGAGTACTGTATGTGTTGTCCTGGTAGAGGATGGGCAAGCCCTTAGTGTCCTGTAAGTGTGTGTCCCTGGAGATAGATGGGGCAGCCCTAAAATCTGACGTGGTATGTTACCTGTAGATGGATGGGGCGCCCTTAGAGTCTTGTAGTGTGCGTGTACCTTTGGTAGATGGATGGGGCAGCACTTAGTGTCTGTAGTTGTGTGTTCCCTGGTAGAATAATATGGGCCAGCCCTTAAAATCGCAGTGTATGTCCTGGTAGATAGATGGGGCGCCTTAAATTGCAGTTATTGTCCCTGGTAGATGGATGGGCACGCCCTTAGAGTTCTGTGTGATTGGTCCCTGGTTGAATGGATGGTGAAGCCCTTAGAGTCTGTAGTGTTGTACCCAGGTTTAGAGTTAGAGGGGCAGCCCTGGTCTGTAGTTGTGTTCCCTGGTAGATGGATGGGCAGACCTTAGAGTCTGTAGTATGGTGCATCCCTGGTAGATAGATGGGGCAGTCCCTTAGTTGTCCTGTACGTGGGTCCTGGTAGATGGATGTTGCCCCCCTTAGTGTCTGTAGTATGTCTCCTGGTAGATAGAGGGGGAGACCTTAGGTCTGTAGTATTGTGTCCCTGGTAGATGGATGGGGTAGCCTTAGAGTCTGTAGTTATGTCTCCTGGTAGATAGATGGGGCAGACCTTAGGATCTGTAGTGTGTGTCCCTGGTAGATGGGAGGGGCAGCCTTAGAGTCTGTAGTTGTGTCCCTGGTTAGATGGAGCAACCCTTTAGAGTATAGTACTAATGTCCCTGGTAGAGTAGATGGGGCACCCTTAGAGTTGTGTGTGTGTCCCTGGTAATAGAACGGGACGTTCTTACGTCTTAGTAGTATGGTTCCCTGGTAGATAGATGGGACACCCTTAGTTCTGTAGTGTGTCCATGGTAGATGATTGTGGAAGCCCTTAGAGTCTTTAGTGTGTGTCCCGTGTAGAAGATGGGGCAGCCCTTAGAGTCTGTTGTGGTGTCCCTGGTGATACGATGGCAAAGCCCTTAGTGTCTGTAGTGTGTTGTTCCCTGTAGATGGATGGGGCGCCCTTGAGTCTGTCATGTGTTTACCGGTAGATGATGGGGCAGACCTTAGAGTCGTAGTAGTTTTTTGTCCCTGGTAGATAATGGCGAAGCAAGCCCTAGAGTATGTACTATAATATGTCCCTGGTAGAGGATGGGGCATCCTTAGAGTCGTACGTGTGTGTCCCTGGTAGAGGATGGGGAGCCCTTAGTTGACGGTAGTGTGTTCCCTGTAGATTAATGGGCAGTCCGTTAGAGTCTTTAGTGTGTGTCCCTGGTAGATTGATGGGGCAGCCCTTATGTGTTTGTAATGTGTGTCCCTGTAGATGGATGGGGCATTCCTGTATGAATTAGTTGTGTCCAGGTTAGTAGAGTGGGGCAGTCCTGAGAGTCGTAGTTGTGTGGTCCCTGTAGAATGATGGGCCGTCCTAGAGTCTAAGTGTGGGTCCCTGTACATAGATGGGGGCATCCCTAGAGTCTGTAGTATGTGTTCCCTGGTAGATGGATGGGGCAACGCCTAGAGTCTGTAGTAGGGTCCCGGGTAGATAGATGGGGGAAGCCCCTTAGAGTCTGTAGTTGGTGTGTCCCTGGTAATGGATGGAGCAGCCCTTAGAGCCTGAGTGTGTGTCCCTGGTAATAGATGGGGCAGCCTTAGTGGTCTGTAGTGGTGTGTCCCGTGTCCGATAGATGGGGCAGCCCTTAGAGTCTGTAGATGTGTTGTCCCGTAGATGGATGGGCAGCCCTTAGTCGTCTGTAAAGTGGTGGTGTCCCTGGTAGATGGATTGGAGCGCCCTTAGAGTCCTGTCGTATGTGTCCCTCGGTAGATGATGGGGCACGCCCCTTGTGTCTGTGTTCTGTGTGTCCCTGGTAATGAGGGGCAGCCCCTTAGAGCTGTAGTTGTGTGTCCCCTGGTAATGGATGGGCAGTCCTTAGTGTCTGTAGTATTGGTCCCTGTAGAGGTGGGGCGCCTGTAGAGTCGTATTATGTGGTCCCTGGTAGATGGATGGGAAGCCCCTTAGTGTCTGTAGTAGTGTCCCTGGTGATGGACTGGGGCGCCCTGATGGTGATAACACACCTTTAAGCAGGGACTCAGACGAGGCAACGTTTGCAAAAATAACGTACAGGATCTTTATATTCGAACCAACAGCGACAGCAACATGCCAAATTTGTTAAGAGTGAGACACTGGAGGAAGTGGAGAGAGACCAAGGAGTTGTAATAAAGAACTGAATGCAGGGGCCAACTGGGATTTGTAGCTGTGTTCCAATGCTGGGAAGCTGCAGCTTTGTCTGCTGGTCCTTCTCTGTGTGTCTGTTCTAGTAGGTGCACGTGACCACTCTGTAGATCTATATGAGAGCTGAGGCACTGGAGGCTGTGATAAGATCATGGCTCAATAAGCTGCTCCTCTGTCAGAAGCTGGGTCCTAGAGCTTGTGCTCTATAAGAGGTTTTCTCGAACTGAGACCCTAAACTCTCCCCATGACAAGGTTTTGTTAATCCCTGGTCAGGTGATCTCCCACTCTAATCATACTCTAGTTACATAAGTGCATTGGAATGTCATTGATGATACATTATCAGTCCAATAAGATTAACCCTTGGCTGTCCAGGCAGTATCTACATGTCGTAAACCCCTGATGCAGTCTAGACACTTCTAGAGGGTTCGCGCTCCCTCGTGTGTCAGCTCCTAACACTGTACAAGGGCATTGTTAGCAACTAACCCTCGACAGGATTGTCCGGGTGTTGCTTTTTTTGTAATTGTCATAGAAAAATGATCACACCGAGAAGGGGAGGAGCAATTTGATAATGTGAACTACGTACCAGGTCACCTCGGGGCATGATACTTAGGAATGGACATGAATTAACCCCTTCTGGCTTCCTCCTTCTCTTTCCTAGAACGCAGGCTGATTAAGCATGGGGGCGGCAGGGATGAAGCAGTGGTCCGCCCCCCCCTTTTTGGGTTAGTGGAGAGACCACTCCACTGGCCCGTCCACTGACCGGGTTTTTTGCCTTGGGCAGCCAAAGCAGGTGGCCAGAAGTGTTCCTGGCCACTTGATGCGTAGCCCTTGGCTATTTACCCTGAGCACGAGCTAGTTGCCTCTTTGGACTGCTTCCGTTGCTCAAGAGTTTTTCCCACCGACCGCCCTTTTGGAATTGCTGTTTTCGTGTTTTGTTGTGGTATGCACTAGGAAAGTTTTTTGTTATATACTATTCGTTATATTTGTTTGGAATTGTGTTTGTTGTGTTAAAAATGTTCCTAACAAGTTTTTTGGTATGTCACCACTTGGACTGTGAGATAATGGACCCTCTCTGTTCTAGCAGTCGTAACACGTCGGACAACCGGACATGCCCCGCGCTTAGGCGGTGGCCAGGTAGCATGCGGTGAATAATTGCGAAGGGTCTGGGGTTTGCCCAACAGGTCTTTATTTATTTTGTATTAATTAAGTGTAAAACCTTAATAAAGGGGGCCGGGGAAATCGGCGTCATCCCTCCAGAGCGCACGCCGATTGGGGAATGGTTCGAGCGTGAGCCACGCCCCCGGAAGTGCAGCCCGGCGGCGGACGGCGCCATCTTGGGGTTGGCACCGCCACAGCCATCCACCCCTATAGGTAAACGCTACTAGCAAGGAGATTGCCGGAACGCAATTAGCCCTAGGTAAGTACTTATAGTAACGCATATCTTTGCGCGTGAGGTCACAGAGTCAGGACAGCAGTGACAGGTACAGAGGACGGTCAGAGTACACCGACACAGTGACAGGTACAGAGAGACGGTCAGAGTCACAGACAGTCGGGACACAGTGCAGGTACAGAGAGAGGGTCAGAGTCACAGACAGATCAGGGACACAGGGACGGTACAGAGAGACGGTCAGAGTCACAGACAGTCAGGGACACAGTGACAGGTACAGAGAGACGGTCAGAGTCACAGACAGTCAGGCACACAGTGACGGGTACAGAGAGACGGTCAGAGTCACAGACAGTCAGGGACACAGTGACAGGTACAGAGAGACGGTCAGAGTCACAGACAGTCAGGGACCCAATAGATGGGGCAGCCCTTAAAATCTGCAGTGTATGTCCCTGGTAGATAGATGGGGCAGCCCTTAAAATCTGCAGTGTATGTCCCTGGTAGATGGATGGGGCAGCCCTTAGAGTCTGTAGTATGTGTCCCTGGTTGATGGATGGGGCAGCCCTTAGAGTCTGTAGTGTGTGTCCCAGGTAGATAGATGGGGCAGCCCTTAGTGTCTGTAGTGTGTGTCCCTGGTAGATAGATGGGGCAGACCTTAGAGTCTGTAGTATGTGTCCCTGGTAGATAGATGGGGCAGTCCTTAGTGTCTGTAGCGTGTGTCCCTGGTAGATGGATGGTGCCCCCTTAGTGTCTGTAGTATGTCTCCCTGGTAGATAGATGGGGCAGACCTTAGAGTCTGTAGTATGTGTCCCTGGTAGATGGATGGGGTAGCCCTTAGAGTCTGTAGTATGTCTCCCTGGTAGATAGATGGGGCAGACCTTAGAGTCTGTAGTGTGTGTCCTCCTTAGGCAGTCCGGGGGCACCCTCCTTAGGCAGTCCGGGGGCACACTCCTTAGGCAGTCCGGGGGCACCCTCCTTAGGCAGTCGGGGGCCTCCTTCATGTCCTGCAGCATAATGTGGTTTTCTTACCGCTCACATCTTTTATTGCATTTGTTCCACAAATTGTAGCAAAAACATTTTGAATCCGGTCCTGGTACCAGTTACTATTGGGCCTGAATAGAAAGATGAAAACGGATCTAAGAAAATCCGGGCAGCACAAGGAGGAGCGGAGTTACACCTACTATGGCCCTGCCTACGTCCTGCATAGGCTGTTATCCTACGTGTATCCTAAGGGAGCCTGATCCAGACATGAGGCCCCCGGGGGTGGGATGGCTACATTACTGATGGTCACACATATAGTAAAGCAGCCCCTCAGGTATGGGGGTACATCTACACCCCTAGTAGTCAGGACACATAAGCCATGTAATATGGTTCTCGGCACGGACACGATCATTAACCAGAAGAGACTTGTTGTTGGTTGGGATGTGGCCACAGCAATTTTTATGTAAAGATAAAAAATACATTTTTTAACTGAACGTTTTTTTAAAGGTTAAAGTCCAAACATTTCTCTATAACATGAGTGACATGCCGGCCTTCACCTCACCTCTGGGCATGTATCCCCTCCACCACTGCTGTGACATCTAGGAAAAAGCACAAGAAAAATGTCCGGAAACCAGAGGGACGAGATGTAACCTGAAATAAATTTCTGCACCTGAGGGCGGGTGGAAGGGGGACTTCACACCTCTCAGTCCTGAGGGTAGAAGGAAAGCGAGCCCCCCGCCATGTGTCCTCAATGTTTTATACCCGGGGGCGGACCACCTCACCTGGCCAAGCTCACCCCTTGGTGGCCGCCCAGGAGAGAGGAGGTCAATTGCCATAAAGTATTTTTTAAAATCTGGTGCCATAAACCCCCCCACAGACCCCCCAGCCCCTGGGGCAGAAGATCTCTCATGTTCTCTCCTCTCACACACCGATGTTCTCCTCAGGTGCAGGATCCGCCACCAATATCTTCAATGCCGCAGTTGGGCGGACGGTGTTCCTGTACGGAAATTCTCGCAACACTCCAGACCAGAAGATAGAATGGAGCTCCGAAGGCGCAGGAACAGTTATCGCAACGCGTTTACCTGGCGCCAGTCTAATATACAATGGGACATGTAGAGACGGCCGGTGCTCACTGTTCTCAAATGGGACCCTCCGAATAGAGAACCTTTACCCATCTGATGAAGGAATCTATAGATTGGCGCTGTATTCTGGAGCAGTGCCGGTCACAGAACACGTCCAGCTCAAGATCTACAGTAAGTGGCGCATTATACTATCAGGGATAGAGGGTCCATGGTGTGGTGGGGGTCTTCATCAGACCATAAGCTGTGGGACCAGGACCAGTCAGGATCCAACCACTGGACTATACACCAGCTCAGAGGGTTGGCAGCCACCACAAGGTCTACCCCTCTACGTTGACTATTGCTTCACCAGGGAGGCAGAATCAAAAGCGCCAACACTCTGAACACACCTCTTCTCCATGGATCTGCAAAATGTAGGGCATCAGGGGCCTAACTAGGAGAGGCTGGGCCCTATAGCATATTTCTGAATCCGGCCCCCTTCCCTCTTATTCAAATACTTATACAGTCATTTAAACACACATTAATATACTAATACACAATATAGACTTACATCATAAACATACATACAGTATTCACGTACCACATGTTCATACATATATGTATATATGCTGCTGTATGAATATGTGGTGTGTGTATATATGCTGTATGTATGAATATGTGGTGTGTGTATATATGCTGTATGTATGAATATGTGGTGTGTGTATATATGCTGTATGTATGAATATGTGGAGTGTGTATATATGCTGTATGTATAAATATGTGGTATGTGTATATATGCTGTATGTATAAATATGTGGTATGTGTATATATGCTGTATGTATAAATATGTGGTGTGTGTATATATGGCGTATGTAATGAATATGGTGGTTTGTATATATACTGCCTGTCGTATGATATGTGGTGTGTGTATAATGCCTAGTATGTATGAATATTGGTGTGTGTATATATCTGTATGTAGAATATTTGTGTGTGTATTATGCTGTATGTATGATATGTGGTGTTGTCTAATTGCTGTATGATAATATGTGGGATGTGTGTCTATATTCTGTAGAATGATATGTGGTATGTGTCTATATGCTGGCTGTAATGAAATATGTGGTGTGTGTAAAGATGCTTGTTGTATGAATATGTGGTGTGTGTATCATAATTCTGTATTTTCTGAAATATGTGGTGTGGGGTATAATGCTGTATTCTAATGCATATGTTTGTTGTATATAGCTGGATGTATGAATGTGGTGTGTTAGTATGATGGCGCTTCTAATATGTGGTGTTGTGATATATGCGGTATATGTATAATATGTGGTTGTGTGTATATATGCTTATGATGGTATGACTCATTTGGTTGGTGTCTATGTGTGCTGCTGTATTGAATTGTGGTGTGTGTTATATGCTAAGGTATAAATATGCGGTGTGGGTATACTATGCTTATGTATAAATATTGGTGTGTTTTAATGCGATAGTGTATGATGGGGTGTGTGTGTATAGGCTGCTTATGATCTGTGGTGTGTGTCTATCTGCTGTCTGTATACTATGTGGTGTGAGTATATATGCTGTAATGTTACTAAATATGTGGGTGTGTGTATATATGCGTATGTTGAATAATTGGGTGTTGTGTATAATGCTTTATGTATAATATTTGTTGTGTGTATATATGCTGTATGTTATGAATATGTGGTGGTGTATATAATTGCTGCTGTATGGAATTGTGGTGTGTTGTATAGATGCTGTATGTATGCAATGCGTGTGGTGTGTGTATATCTGCTGTATGTATGAAGATGTGGTGTGTGTAATATATGCTGTCTGTATGAATAGTGGTGTGGTGTCTATATGCTGCTGTATGAATAGGGTGGTGTGTGTATTATTCTGCTGTATGAATATGTGTGGTGTCTATAGCTGCTGTATGAATCCATGTTGTGTGTAGATAGCTGTTGAATGATATGTGGTGTGTGATCAGTGTGTGCTGCTTGTATGAATAATGTGTGTTGTATATATGCTGCTGTATGAATTGTGGTGTTGTGATATTAATGCTGCGGTGTATGAATATGTGGTGTGTGTATATATGCTGCGCGTATGTGTGTAGTGGTGTGTGTGTGTATATTCTGTAGTATGATATGTGGGTGGTGTGTATATGCTGTATGTAAATTAATATGTGGTGTGTGGTGATATATGCTGTATGTATGGAAAGTATGTTGGTATGTGTATATATTCGGTATGTATTATTGTGTTTTTTGTATCTTGCTGTATGTATGATATGTGGTGTTTGGTATATATTCTTATGTAGAATATGTGGTGTGTGTATAATGGCCTGCTGTATGAATATGTGGTGTGGTAGTATATATGCGCTGTATGAATAGTGTTGGTATATGTATCTATGCTCTGTATGAAATTGGTGTGTGTATATATGCTGTAATGTAAACATGTGGTGTGTGTATGTATGCTGGAATGTATGAATATGTGGTTTGTGTATATATGGCTGTTAATTTATTGAATATGTGGTAATGATGTGTATATATGCTGCTTGTATGAATATGTGGTTATATGTCTATATGCCCCTGCTGTATTAAATATGTTGGTGTGGTGTGATCTTCTGTATGTCTAACTATGTGGTGTGTGTATATGTATGCTGTATGGTCTAATATGTTGTGTTGTGTATACATGCTGTAAGTTTATGCAATATGTGGTGGTGTGTATATATCTGTATGTATAATATGTGGTGTGTGTATATATGCTGTTGTATGAAGATGTGGTGTGTGTAAATATATGCTGCTGGGTATGAGATAGTTTGTGTGTGTCTAATATGCTGTATGTATGAAATAGGTGGGTGTGTGTATATATGCGTAGTATGCATATTTGGTGTGTGTATATATGCTGGAGGTAATGAATATGGTGTTGTGTGTATCTATGGCTGCTGTATGAATATGTGGGATATTGGTTATAATGCGCTGTATGAATATGGGGTGTTGTTAATGCTGTGATGTAATGAATATGTGTCTCTGTATATATGCTGCTGTATGAATATGTGGTATATGTATATATGCTGCTGGTATGAATATGTGGTGTTGTATATATGCTGTCGGTATAATATGTGGGTGTGTGTATATTATGCTGTATGTATGGAATATGGTGGTGTGTGTATATATGCTTATGTATGAAATGTGGTGTTGTAATATCTGTATGTAAAATAAATGTTGGTGTGTGTATATATGCTGTATGTATGAATATTGGTGTTATGTATATATCTGCTGTAATGAATCTTGGTGTGGTAATATGCCTGTATGTATGAATCTGTGTGTGTGTATATATGCTGTATGTCATGAATATTTGGTTGTGTGTATATATGCGTGAATGTATGACTATGTGGTGTGTGTAATATCAGTTGATGGCTACCTATGTACTGGTGCAGAGGTGGCACTCATAGCCCTTTCTGTGGGCCTGACTCAGCGGCCATCACAGTGATTACTCCAGTAATCGTTCCTGCGTCCCCATAACAGCCCAGGACTTGCTGTGCACAGAGCTATTTAAAGTGATATCTTGACTTGGACTATGTTCTGCTATATTGGTTTCCTCAGGTGCTGTTATCATGAAAGCTGTGACAGGCATGAGTATAAATACAAATTAAATTCCCTGTGTTGGCACTCTTTCGATAAATAAGAAGCGGGTCTAATGTTTGTAGTTGGGCAGCTCGGTCTCTAACGGTTCGCCATCACTGGTACTATATGCTGTATGTATGAATATTGGTTGGTGTGTATATATGCTGCTGTATGAATATGTGGTGTGTTTATATATGCTGCTGTTATGACGATGTGGTGTTTGTATCTATTCGGTATGCAATGACTATGTGGTGTGGGATATCCTCTGTAATGTCTACATCTGTGGTGTCGTATATTGCTGTATGTAAATATGTGGTGTGTTATATATGCTGTATGTATGAATATGTGTGTGTGTATATATGCTGGCCCCTGTATGAATATGTGGTGTGTGGGTATATCTCTCTGTATGAATATGTTGTTGTGTGTATATATGCTGCTTATGAATAACGTGTTGTGTGTTATATATGCTGTATGAATGAATAATGTGGTGTTTGTATCTATTCTGTATGTATAAATATGTGGTGTGTTGCATATATGCTTTCTGTAATGAATATGTGGTGTGTGGGTATATATGCTGTATGTATAAATATTTGGTGTGTGTAATAATGCCTGATGTATGCTATGTGGTGTGTGTTATATGCGGCTGTATGAATATTTGTGTGTGTATATATGCTGCTGTATATAATATTGGTGTATGTAACATGCTGTATGTATAAATATGGGGTTGTGTATATATGCTGTATGTATGAATATGTGGTGTGTGTTGTATATATGCTGTATGTATAAATATTTGGTGGTGTAATATATGCTCTGTATAAATATGTGGGTGTGTGTATAGTAGGCTGCTGTAACATATGTGGTGTGTTTGTCTAAGATGCTGCTGTATGATAGTGGTGGTATATGTATATGCTGCTGTTGCATATGTGGTGTATGTATATAAATGCTGTATGTATGAAATAATGGGTATAATGTAATATGCTGCTGTATTATTATGTTGTATATGTATATATTATGCATGCTGTAGTAATATGGTGGTGTTTGTATCTATGCTGTATGTTATCAATATGTGGTGTGTGGTATATAGCTGTAGTATAATATTGGGGTGTGTGTATATGTTCTGTTGTAGTAATATGTGGTGTGTGTATATATGCTGTAATGTTATAAATTGTTGGTGTGTTATATATGGCTGTATGTATGAATATTGTGGTGTGTGTAATATTTCTGCTGTAGGAATATGGGGTGTGTGTAATATTTCTTATGTATGAATATGTGGTGTTGTGTATATATGCTGTTATGTATGATATGTGGTGTGTGTATATATGCTGTAATGTATGAATATGTGGTGTGTTGTATATAATGCTAGCTGTATGAATTTATGTGGTGTGTGTAATATGCCGTCTGTATGAATAGTGGTGGTGTTGGTATATATGCCTGCTGTAATGAATATGTGGTGTGTGTATATATGCTGCTAAATGAATGACTATGGTGGTGTGTGTATATATGCTGCTGTATGAATATGTGGTGTGTGTATAATGCTGCTGTATGAATTGTGGGTGTGTTGGTATAATCTGTTATGTATGAATATGTGGTGTGTGTAATAGCTGTATGTATGAATATGTGGTTTTTGTATATATGCTGTTATGTCTGAATATGTGGTGTGTGTATATAGTGTGCTGTATGATCTGTGTTGTGTGTTAAATCTGCTGTATGCAAATGTGGTGTGTATATCATGGCTGGCTTTATTGAATATGTGGTGGGCGTGTAATATGCTGTAGATGATTTTGGTGTGTGTATATCCTGGCTGTAGTAGAATAATGTTGTATGTGTATTTATGCTGTATGTATGAATATGTGGTTGTGTAATATGCTGTATGTATGATATGTGGTGTGTGTATATATGCGTATGATTAATATGTGGTGTGTGTTATATTCTGTATGTATGAATCTGTGGTGTGTGTATATATCTGTATGTATGAATATGTGGTTGTGGTGTAATATATGCTGTATGTATGAATATGTGGTGTGTGTAATATATGGCTGCTTATAATAGGTGGTGTGTGTATATAATGCTGGCTGTTAATGAATATGTGGGTGTGTATATATGCTGCTTTAATGACTATGTGGTGTGTGTATATAATGCTTATGTATAAATATGTGGTGTGTTTATATATGCTGTTGTAATGATATTGGTGTTGTATTTATCTGCTGTATGCAATCTTGGTATATGTATATTGCTCTGTAGGAATATGGTGATTTGTGTATATTGCTGTATTTATGAATTATGTGGTGTGGATATTATGCTGTATGTATGAATGATGTGTGTGTGTATATATGCTGTAGGTGTTGAATATGTGGTGTGTTTATATATGCTGTATGTATGAATATGTGGGTATTTTATATAGCTGCTGTATGATATGTGGTGTGTGTATATAATGCTGCTGTATGAATATGTGGTTGTGTGTATAATCTGTATGTATGAATATGTGGTGTGTGTATATATGCTGTATGTATATATGCTGTATGAATGAATATGTGGTGTGTGTATATATGCTGCTGTATGAATATGTGGTGTGTGTATATATGCTGCTGTATGAATATGTGGTGTGTGTATATATGCTGTATGTATGAATATGTGGTGTGTGTATATATGCTGTATGTATGAATATGTGGTGTGTGTATATATGCTGTATGTATGAATATGTGGTGTGTGTATATATCAGTGATGGCTAACCTATGGTACTGGTGCCAGAGGTGGCACTCAGAGCCCTTTCTGTGGGCACTCAGGCCATCACCAGTGATGACTCCAGGAATCTTCCTGCAGTCCCAGACAGCCCAGGACTTGCTGTGCACAGAGCTATTTTAAAGTGAGAGCTTGACCTGGGACTATGTTCTGCTATATTGGTGTCCTCAGGTGCTGGTATCAATGAAAGCTGTGACAGAGCAGGGAGT